>JAVQJL010015708.1:0-13101 GCA_036024295.1 Nannoperca obscura
AACCCCACTTATTTTAAAAATAAAATTCTTTTTTCCTGTTTTGGGAAATACCCCCCCCCCCCCCCCCCGGCAGCATTACCTGCTTGCATTGTTTGCTCAGGACAAACAGAGCTGTGAGCGACAAAATGTTTACATCAGGTACAATTAATATCACTTTAATTACGTTTCTGTGTTAACAAACCCTATAGAAAACTGCCTGTAGAATATCTCTGAAATGGCTTTACCATGACACTGTAATGTTATGAAGCAGAAGCTTTGCAACTCTGTGAGAGACATCTGTAACTTCAAATAATAGATCCATTAATCAAAATCTAATTTAAGAAATAGCAATTGTTGCTCATATCAAAGATGAATTTACACGTCTGCTGAGGCTTTGTGCTTGATTTTACACTAAAATGGAAGCAGTGAGGATACAAACGTGCTGATGGACTGTGACTGTGTCAATGTGAGTATCTTTCTCTCACTTAATATGGTGTTTCTCCGGCTTCAGGACACAGAGCACCTGCTGGTTTTCCATCCAGCCATCTAATGAGTGATTGAATTAGCGCTAGGAGGACAGGAAACCAGCAGAGCACCAGTGACCGCTCGGGCGTGTCAGTCTGACTTGTGTTTATTTCTGTTTTGGGCTGTTTTAGTGTTGGTCAAAAATAGTTGCTCGGTTTTGCTTTTTCCAGCTGAGAATTCTTACCAACAAAAAATTAGGTCATTTTTATCCGTTGGCGATCTGTAGAGAGTTATCCATGCTTTTATCTCTCCATCTTTAGACGTCTGCAGCTCTCTTCAGTCCAGGATCAGTCACAAGTTACTCTCACCGCCTCGGCTTAAACTGAATGATACTTTCTGTACTTTATTTAGACTTAAAAAGACTTAAAAACTGCATTTAAAGTACAGATTAATCTGGATCAACCCACATGAACCACAGAGTAATTTCCAAGACTGGAACTACTACTACTAAACAAATGTTACTGCTATTATCACTGCAACTGCTGCCACTATTTATAACAATAACAATATCTAGAAAGTACTCTGAGAGCACATCGCTCCACCAGGGCAACACAATAATCTAAATGTCTCATTTAAATAACATTGTAAATTGTTATTCTGCATCTGGATCCAGCTCAAAGTAGTGGAAGTCCTGCTGTTTTGGAGAATTTCAAGTGAGTTATTACCAATTGAATTAGTCATATTACTTGTAGACTGCATTTAATTCAAATAATCTGCAAGAATGTGGCAATCAGACAGGAAATATCAATGTGGAATATCAATAAACTAATTAGTCATCCAACTATTTTAGGTACCAAATCTGTTGACGATTGTGTAAAATATGTAGAATTAATCATTTCAAAATGGTTTTAGGTTGGGATGTGTGTGGCCTGTATTATATTCATCTTGAACAGTTTAGGACAGTGATTCCAAACCTGTGGGCAGGGACCTCTCCAGTAGATAAATAAATAAATCTGAGGCGGTCACAAGATGATTAAAGGGAACGGAAAGAAGAAAAAGTTCTGCTTTTTTGTGTTTATCTCTAATCTAATAATCAAACCTTATTTTAGCGCTGTGTTTGATGCCCTTATTGGAGATGAGAGGAAAGGAGGGGAGTGAGTGGCCCCTAGTCACACTTGAACTGGGGATATTTCTGCTCATGGTTTGTTGGTGTCTGAACCCCTAAACCACAGGGAAAACCCATAATCTAATCTCTTTTGACCTCTTCAGGATTTGAACATTTATTCAAATGGCCCAGTCTGAAAAGTTTCGAGGCGACAACTCCAAACTCATAGACTTCTCACAACTGTGATGGAGAGTTGCCAGGCCTGTTACACATTTCTTTATTTTAAGGGGTAACGAGCCAAAGAGATTGGGAACCAGTGGTTTTGGAGATGCTTTATAGATACGCCCGAGGTGGATCTTTTCACTCCAACAACCAATGAGTGTGAATAAATGTATTTCCTTGGCCAAACTTCTCACCTAATGCCATGTGTCAAGTCGTTTTTTAACTAACAGGAGAAACAAAGACGACCAAAGTCATAACCTCCTTGGCAGGGGTGATGATGACAACACTTGCTCATATACATGGAACTCCAGCAGCATGTAAACAGTGTAAACAGCTCTGTCCTCTCCAAACTGATTGAACGCTGCCCTCAAAACACACTTCAGTGGCCTAGCTTTCTCTCCCAGCCCCCTGCAACTGTTTGATTTGGTTTCTACTTTACTGCTACAAAGCACTCTGAGAGCTGTTTTTGTCAGAGAAAAGTGCACTACAAATGCCATTTATTATTGATACGGACTGATATTGAGGCCGGCTGCGCTGTGAGGCTCGACTGGGGCGTTTTGTTTTGGTCCAGTCTGGATTTGTTGTGCAACACTTTGGTTCCTGACAAGTTGTCAACTAGTTCCACAGGTTCTATTTTATAGGTCAGTTGACAGAACATGGTGCTGATTTACAGCTTAACTGTGTGTAAAGAAGAAAATGCACAGTCACATAAATATGTACGTACATGTGTGCATGGACACACATGCTGTGAGTATCCACTCCAAAAATGCAGCAGCCTTTCAGGAAAAGCATTTATGACATGGTGTATCTTTGTAGCTGTGAAATAAAGAATGAATGAATATCCATATGTGTGTGTGTGTGTGTGTTTGCAGAGTATCTTTGCTCAGTTCCAGTTCAGCAGTGAGCGTGTGCTGCCATCTGATGCACTGCGGAGCGCTCTGGCCAAGACTTTCCAAGACGAACAACGCTTTCAACTGGGTATAATGGACGACGCTGCCGAGTGCTTTGTGAGTCTGAGACACAACATGGCCACCCACACACACGCACGCACACACACGCACACACACACACGCGCACACACACACACACACACACACACACAACAGAGAGGTGAGGGGTTGCCTTAGGGCTTATTTGAGTGAGTGAGGAACTCCCATCCTCACTGCAGTCACAAATCTTTAGGGGACAAAGGATATCCAATACAGCAGCCTCAGAGAATTTTTCATATAATATTCATCTTTTATTTTGGCTTTGTGTGTTTCTGAGGCCACAGTTGTTAATGATTGGTTGATTCCACTGTATTATGTTGTGAGGTCTTCCTTTTTATTTTGCCCATCTCCTGTGCCTTTAAACTGATGGAGAGTGCAATCATTATTTGAACAACATGGTTACTATGGATTGTGCGACAATCTGGACGTGTCCAAGCACATTTGCTAATTTGATGTTTAAGATGATTTATATAAAGTTTTATGTTCACAAAAGCACATGTGTATGTGTTTTTTTGTATATTTTTTGTATATTTGTATATTTTTTCAGCAGCATTTTTACAATTACAATGTCTTAAATTACAATGTGAACACAATGTGTTGCTTGTACTGATGAACCTTCAGAGAATTATCACCTGAATCTGCAGCTTCTCTCTGCTTTACTGAGCTTTATAGCGAGATTCAGATAAATGTTTAACTGTCTGACCAGCGACTTTACTTTGGTTCACTCTCACTGCTCTCATAACGTTGATTTTGTAATGTTGCTCCATAACTGCTGGATATGTAAATAAGTAAATGTTTGCTAACAAGGTGTCAGTCTTGTGTTAAGAAAACTAGTTTCCACCTGAATTGTCTGGTGTTGGTTGCATTTTATTGAATCTGGGTACCCACAATGTTTTTCTGTACGTAATGATACTGCACTTTGACAATTGTGGCAATTCCTTTAAATTAGAGTCTGAAGATGTCACACGCAGTCACTCTCAGTCTGCAGGATTTAATTAGAGCTGCAATAATTAGTCAATTGGTTAATCTATTACTATTACTACTATTACTATTTTGATAATCAATCAATTGTTCAAGTCATTTTTTTGCAAAAATTCCAAATCAGCTTCTCAAATGTGAGAATTTGCTGCATTTCTCGGTCTTACATTACTGGCTTTGGTCTGTTGGTCAGACAAAACAAGATATTTGATTCGATTTGCTTGGGTGTTGTGATTTTCACTGTTGTCACGTGTTTTGTAGAACAGACAATTTATCGATTCATCACCAAAGAATGAGCCCTTCCTGTTGCTTTCTCTTCGCCATTTTCAGTCTCTTTCTCTGCCTCTGTCTTTCTGCCTTAAAGACCTCCACAGTCGGTGTGTGTGTGTGTGTGAGAGTGTGTGTGTTTTATGTGTGTGCATGAGAGGTGCTGTCTGATCGATTGGTAGTAAATGTGTTCAGTCAGGGAATCCATCGGCTTCTTATGAAATATAGAGGCTGCTCCCACGGTCATATTAACAAGAGCACCAAAAGAGATTAACGATCAAACACACACACATACACACACACACACACACACACACACACTGTACATACTGTATGTATACAACATAAACAAGCACATATGCCAACTTAGTAAAGAACACACACACACACATTAATTGATGTCTATTTGGCCTTTCCCAGGAGAATCTCCTGATGCGTATCCACTTCCACATCAGCGCAGAGAGCAGAGAAGACATCTGCACAGCCAAACACTGTATACCACACCAGAAGTTTGCCATGACTTTGTTCGAACAGGTAGGTAATGGTTCAAGTCCCTCTGTCACTTTAAAGAGCTGCAACATGGTTCACTTTTGGGGCTTTCATTTAAAAATTTTTTTTTGAAGAACATGATGCCCTGCGATGAATCTGATGATGTATTTGTGTTTGCAGTGTGTGTGTAACAGCTGTGGAGCCACATCAGACCCTTTGCCCTTCATTCAGATGGTTCATTACATCTCCACTACATCCCTCTGGTAAGACCAGACACACACCTACACACACCTACACACACACACACACACACACACACACACACACACACACACTCACACACCGCACACACTGCAGTAAATCTGGCTGCAAGCCGAGGCTGGGTGGCAGTAAAGGAAGGTACAGCGTGTTCTCTTCTTCCCTGCACGGGTCCCTGCTGAACACTGAGCACACACATGCACACACACACACATTATGCACACACACACACACACATACACACACACACACACACACACGTGTATGTTCATGCATATGCAAGGGCAGGTGAGCTTGTGCATAATGTTTCTCCCATGTTCAGGTAGACGTTAGGGTGCAGTTACTCACTTAGGTAAATCCATACACAGGAGAGTTGTGTGTGCATCCTCCGAGCTGTTACATAAAACTCGCACACGCTTCAAGTCAATGAAATAAGGAACAGGGGAAGTAATCAATCAGCTGTTTGATTCAATAACATAAATCTAAAATTGGAACAGTGGGTTGCAAACATTGCAAACGAGAGGGATATAGGATTTATCACTCCATATCCCATTTGGAAATGGAACATGGCAGAGGAAATAGAGGGCTGAATGGGGGGCAAACGTACAAATAAACACACTGTGTCAAGGTAGTTGTGGGGCACAGCGGTGCCACCGCTCTGTGTTTTTGCCTGTTAGCACTGCCAAGCTATTTTTAACCTTAGCAGGGCCTTTTGTTTACAGCCGAGATAGGCAAATATGCAAAAGTCAATATGAGTAAGATAATCAGAGGGCAACCAAAAGACAAAACAAACATCTGGTTCAAGCACAATTCAGACATAAGTCAACAGAGGTACAAGTGTGTTCCTGGCTGTTGTTGTTGTTGTTTTGTTTTTTTCTGCTTTCTTAGTCTTGCATCTGCCTGTGCATCTGAAGAGAAGCCAAGCGAGGGAGTTGAAATCGAGTGAGAGAGAGTAGAGAAGAGGTTGAGTTCATTTCAGGCTAATGGAAGGGGTGGGGTGGGAGGTGGGGGGGGCGGGGGTAGAGGAGGAGAGATTTGGATGGTTTTTAAAAATTGTTATTCTTAAAGGAATACTTCACCAGGAAAAAAAACAATGCTGATTCATTGCACACATAATTTCATACATGGTACCAAACTGCAGACGGGCTTGCACAACTTCATTTGGTGTTCACAGATAATAATAATAATAATAATAATAATAACGTATATCTGAGTTTGTCCTTCAGAGGACAATTGTACTTAAATGCAGCTCAGTATTGAAGTATCATTGCTTTAAGCCTTGCTGAAGGAGATTGTGTCTCAAAAACACAGTTTAATTCCACAAGTAAAGCTTTTTTTCATCAAATTATACTGTTTTGAACGGACCTCTCCTATAATGGCCGTAACAGTAATAATGTTTCTGTCCTGCTGTTGCTCCCTGTGGGGAAATTGTCTTTTAGCTCGGCCACTTTAGGAAGGTCAAAGATCATAATCTGCCAGACAGGATTTAGAAACTTGCTCAAAGGGAATCTTTTTCACAGCCTAATGTGATTAATGTATAATCTAGATTTGTTCTTATTTGTCCTTCTTTTCTTTTCTTTATTAAAGCAGTTTTAAAAAAGCCAACAGGACTGAATAGATATGAATGGTTGCCTAATTCTGCTTCTGATGAACAACGTACTGTAGAATTAAAAGATTTGCAACAGCTTTTCAGCCACAAATAACGCAGAAAGAATGGACACAATGTTTCTGGTGGCCGCAAGTCACATTTGGGCTCGACAATAGAAAGACAAAAGCTTTGGTCTCATCCTGGGAAGCATACACATTAACTGAGTGTGTTGTTGTTGTTGTTGTGCGTGTGTGTGTGTATGTGTCTCCAATGCTGCAGTAACCAGGCAGTGAGGATGCTGGAGTGCAGAGAGAAACCCACACCGGACATGTTTGGAGAACTGCTCCGCAACGCCAGCAACATGGGAGACCTGCGCAACTGCCCTGTGAGAGCACACACAGCACTCAGCAGCTTCATACTGTTTAGTGCAAACACACAAACTGTGCTTTAAACATTTCTTTTTCTTCCTTTGCGAGTTCATCTTCCAAGCAGAATAAAAATACGTTTTTTTGCAGCGATTCCGCTTTGGTGGTTTCATCTTCTCCTGTTTGTTTTTCCCCCTTCTTTCTTGGTGGGTCTGCGTTACATAATCAGCAGCTCATTTGCATTGATTTCCCATTCTTCTCTTCACTCTTATTACAAGAAGCATTGTCTGAGTTGTCGTCATCAACCTCCTTAATTGCAGTAAAACCATAATGATCAGAACATTTGGTTTGTGCAGGGAAAACTCTTTTTAAACCTATTTGCTCCTAGGTTTTGGGAATTCTTGGGTGGAATTTGGTTAAAAAACAAACATATATATTGCATGCTGCATTTAAGGGAGATTACAGTCAGAGAAAGAAAGAAGACAATAGGCTGTAAGAGAGAGGTGTAGGTCGTGGAGGAGGTGGACAGAGGAACGTGGAAGGTGTGTGATGCCTTTGTTCTGCAGGTTTGTGTGTTGTGCTGCCACATGGGAAAGTGCTGCTGCTGAATAGATCCAGCTTGGCCCCGCTCGACCGCCCCTCTCTGCCAAGGCATTCGCACAAAGAGCCTCCTCAGCTGCCCCTCTCTTCACACAGCACCACCACCACAACCTGCAGCTACACTAACACACACCATTAGCTTATTCACGACCCAAATGCTGACGTTGTGTGTGCAGTCCTGCGGGGGTCACACAACCTGCCTCTGTTTATCTTCCATCACTTGCAGCACTGATCTTTTGTTAATACCACCTCGGGCTTTGCTCAAACAAACTGATGGTATTTGGACAGTGGCGAGGCTGCTGGAAGATACTGTAGGTGTCAGATTGAAGGTAGGAGAGTGTGAGGATGTTTGCTTGGTGCCAAAAAGTTGACAGAGGAAACTGTGAAGATACACAGTTTGAATTTAGGTCAGGCTGCTGTGGTGGAAGACATTTTTGAATTCTTTACTAGTTTCATTGTAGCAATATCAAAATGTAAAAAATAAAACTTTTTACTCGAAGGCCATTTCTTACAATAAATGGGAAGATTCTACATGGACACTCAATTATCACTTTTATTTGTTGGTTTGAAGTGGACAGGGCTTTGTACAGATCAGGATTTAGCAATATAGGTAATCAGATCCCGAGTTTTCAGTGGTTACTTGTGGTTGGGTATTGCTGGTTTAGATAATCTAGCTTGTTTACAGCCTCATCGACTGACCACTCGTTTCTTGTCCCATTTGACTTTGTTGTCGCAAAACTGCCACTTTCCCAAATCCCAGCAATAACTTGGGTGAGTACAGTGTTATCATGACTGATGGAGATGATGGCAAAAGTACAACAATAACACCCACGTTGTAATAAATCAAAATTATCATTTAATCCTAATCATTTACTGCACTGAATGCACTCAGTAACCTTCCACCTGTGTATGGTGGTTTCATTGTTCACCTACATTAGCAGTCTGCCTCCTTAGCTGTCGCTGCACTGATAAAAGTGGGATAGTCTCTTTATTGCAATGCTGTATGAGTCGTGAAGAAGCATAAGCACAAACATTTTCCCAAAGTTGTTTCATTTTTCTCTGAAGAATGCCACGATCAGCATTCTGCAAACCTACAGTATCCTTTGACCAGCAGCGCTATTATATAACTCACTCTCTCTTGGAAAGGTCTGCACAGCCACAGCAACAAGGACAAAAAAGAGAGAAAAGGAAAGAGATCTTTGCATATAAAAGTCAGAGATGAGACTGCACCAATCAATGCTGTATTATGAAGTGAATGTGTTTGTATGATCATTTGATGAATGATGTTGTCACTGGCTGTTCCCAGCAGAGACACAGCACAGAGGGCTAACTGAGGCGGTGTGTCCCGTCCATGTGTCCTAACAGATAGCCCGTGTCTCAGTGCTGTTTGGCTGCTGCTCCCTGGCTAGTGTTTGTGTCCCTTTCTGAGAATTGAGAAGCAGACCCTGGCAAAATACCTTCCTGCCATCTCTGGTGCCAGCGCAAGACGGCCCGCCGCCCACAAAGGGAGAGTTCTGTGTGTGTGTGTGTTTGTGCATATGTGTGTGCGCGAGTGTTGTGTTTGGCAAAGTGTCTGGTTGCCAGGGTGTTCTCAGGCTGTTTCCGAGCCCACTCTGCCAGCACTGTGTCCATGCTCGTGTGTGCGCATGTTTGCACATTTGTGTGTGTGTGTGTGTGTGTGTGTGTGTGTGCGCACCAGCTCGGCGGTGGGTCATGACTCAAAGGAAGGATTCAGAACACACGGTTCTGAACTCAACAGAAGGCCCAAGGGACAAATACAACTCAGCACAGCGCTTCTTCCTCTGTCGTTCTCTCTTACAGTCCTTTCATCATTTCTTTTTTGTCTTGCCTTTTATCTCTGCCCCTCATTTTTCTACTGTTCACTTCATCCCTGTGTGTGTCTGCATGCATGCACGTGTGTTCATCACTGCTAAATAAAGGGATGGTTTTAGCGATGTACACCACAGTCACACTGCCTCATAACACAGGAGGAGTAAACCTGTTTGATCCCACGCTCTCGTGTTCTTTTCTCTTTACCCCCCCACCTCCGCTCCTTCACAGAGTAACTGTGGAGAGGTTTTGCGTATCCGCCGGGTGCTGATGAACTCACCGGAGATTGTGTCCATCGGGCTGGTGTGGGATTCAGACCACTCTGACCTGGCAGAGGACGTCATACACAGCCTGGGGACCTGCCTGCGTCTGGGAGATGTAAGGGGATCACACACACATTACATGCACACATTACACGGTCATTATAACACATTAACATATGTTATGTATGCATTTGTGAGCAGCCAAGCACGCACGCACGCCCAAACAGTGACATAAATACAAACACAATAATCTAAATTTGTCAGCGAAAAGAGCTTTGTGCACAGTGTACCAATGATAATAGTAACTGTAAGATGAACATCAGTAGTCAGAAATAATGAATCACAACTGTGATACAGCCATCATGCTTTAACAATAGGAACAGTGAAACAAACCACCATGATAGGCAATCATGGATGTGCCAGATTTTTTGTGGCAGGATTCAAGGTCGTGTGGTCCACCACTTGACAAATGTTGGATGCAAAACATCAGCGTGTTAGCATTACCATTGTGGGCATGTTAGCATGCTGACTTTAACTTTTAGCTCAGAGCAGCACTTTTTTGTTGAGCCGTGACGTTAAAGGCAGCTAAAAAGCAGAAATATCAAAAATATTCGCTCTCTATTACGATAGCAGCAAATTAACCTTCATGTCAGAGGTACAAATACCCGGAGGCCACACACGCTGAAATGCACATGTGCAACACACACATACACACGCACAAACACACACACACACACACACACACACACACACACACACACACACACACACACATACACACACACTTAATGATAAACACATATACTCCGTGTCATGACTGAGTAATGTTGATGCATTTTAATGCCACTGTAACATCTCCAGCTGCATTCTGAAGTGATATATATGAATAATGGATCAGTGAATATGACTACGTGTTACAGTGAGTCAAATCTGTCCCTCTATCTTCAGGCTGCTGCATCTCTCGTTTTTTATCCTGCTGCTGTGAGATGAAGATAGTAGTTAGATACAAATCTATGTAACATCTATGCTATTGTTAGTTGTTGTTCAGATCAGAAAAAGTGAATCCACCTGCCTCTCGTATCCCTCCTCCTCTTCCACTTTCTCTCTTTGTCTGTCTTCTGCTTCTGGTTTTTCTCTTTTTGGCTTCTTTGCCAGTCTTTTATGTTCTTTCTCTCCTTTGATGAGATTATTTTGGTGCTGAAACAATTAGTTTATTACAATAAATAGATAACAATTTTAATCTTTACTTTAAGTCACGTATCAAGCAAAAACACTTTCTGGTTCCAGTATCTCAAATATGAGGATTTGCTTTTTTTCATTGCAAATTAAATATCTCTGAGTTTTGAGCTGCTGGTCGGACAAAAGAAGCAATTAGAGGATGTCACTTTTGGGCTGTGGAAACTTGTGACAAGCTATTTCAGACATTTTGTAGACTAATTATTAACTGACTAAAAAAGCTATCAAAAAAAAGTTAGTTGAAGGCCTCGATAATTGATCATTTTACTGTATTGAACCATACAATATGGCTTTCTAGTAGTGGTAGTAGTAGCATTAACATTCTTAAACGAACAATTTCAGTACTTTATCACATTGATCTGTGTATAAATGTGCAAATAGCAGCAGCTGACCTTACTGAAACAGCAATGTGAGATATGTGCATCCTTTCTGCATGAAGAGCTGCAGGACAAATGAAGCGCTGTGCAGTGTGTGCAGCATACAATGAGAGGAAAGTGAGGAGTTTGAGGAAAGGCAGTATGTGGAGGATTACTGCATAGAGCATGTATACTAGGTGAGCAAAAAAGTGCTTGTATTCACATTAACTCATATCTATCGCCCCTTCCTACCGCACACCTCTCCCTCTCTTCCCTGTACCTCTCCCTCCCTGTCTCCTCCCCCTCCCTCCCTTCCTCCTCCCTCCTCTCTCTCTCTGTAGTTGTTCTACCGTGTGACAGAGGAGAGGGCTCGCCAGGCGGAGCTCTACTTGGTGGGCATGGTGTGCTACTACGGCAAGCACTACTCCACCTTCTTCTTCCAGACCAAGATACGCAAGTGGATGTACTTCGACGACGCCCACGTCAAAGAGGTGAGACATAGTTTGGAGCCGGCATGCTGCAACACGGGGAGGGTGTGCTGTACTGTATCTGCTGCATCTCCACTTGTGCCTGTGAGAGCAGCAATGACAAGAACTACACTGTACCTTAGTCTAAATGCTGCATGGTCAGCGGGGGCAGCTTGAGATTGATTATGTGTTTCAGGTTTAATCCCTGTCTTTGCTTACATTTCAGCGCAGGTTTAAGTTCTAAAACTGGTCTTATGCTGTAATACTTTATGATTTAAGCATGAGTTGTGTTCCTTAAGGCTGGAAAATGATATAAATTTTGCGGTGGCTGAATTGAGGGTAGCTGGGTTTGTTTGTGTAGTGATATAAAGTGAATCTACATGTCCTTGACACCTCGATCAGTCACTGTGCACACTGTGGGTCACATTAGATTATTGAGCTAATGAAAAAGTGTGATAATATGATATCAATAAGGACACACAGCAGCACAATGTGTGTTTGACCTTCTGCTTTTGGTGGAATCTACGTAATGTTATATCTTTATACGGATAGATTTACTTTCTCTTTGTGTGTGTGTGTGCTGGTATATATATATATATATATATATATATATATGTTTATGTGTGTCTTTATGTGTGTGTGTTTGTTCCCCTGCTGCACCTCCAGATCGGCCCCAAGTGGAAGGACGTAGTGTCTCGCTGTATCAAAGGCCACTATCAGCCCCTGCTGCTGCTCTACGCTGACCCCCGTGGGACGCCGGTGATACTGCAGGAGAGCCACAACCCCTGTACCAGCTCTAACCCACAGCTGGAGCTCCAGCACTGCAGCAGCAAGGCTGGTTACGACAGCGAAGACTCCGGTACAGCAAAGATGACACACTACAGATCAGATCAGATTACTCTGTGTTTATCGCCAGGGGGGCCATATGAGGTTACAGCTTTAAAGCTCTGACCTTCAACCATATAATCCAACTTCTGCTTCTGCATACTACAGAGCCTCAACTTACTTTCCAGCCTGTAAAGATACGAAGATGCAGGATTAACTGAAAGGTCATCTGTATTTCTCTTGTTCTCTCTCAGGTCGGGAGCCGTCCATATCCAGCGATACTCGTACCGACTCTTCAACGGACAGCTCGAGTCACCGCAGCTCTCGCAGCCGATCTCTCCACCAGTCCACGGGCAGCCACCTCTCTAGCGAGTCCCAGACCACGGTGGTCTGTAATTACGACATCGGCACACCGCCGCTCGGTGCTGACGCCGGAGGTAATACTGCACTTGCAAAGTTATCTCTACTCACAAAGTACAGCTGCACCTTCAGTTGAGACACCTTGACATGTCTGAACAACTGCAAATACACAAATGACTGCAGTGTTTTCTGAGAAAGTAATAAACTACAGTACTTGTTGTATTGTAGGTACAAGTGCAAACAAAAGTTTTCAAGTTTCAGTGGAAATAAGTGAGTCCTTTGTCCCCATGCTTCATCACTGCAGACTCTTCAGATTATGCGCCTCGTTAGAATCAGAATAAGAATCAGAATGGTTTATTGCCAAGTATGTATTCACATACAAGGAATTTGTTGTGGTGCTTGGGTGCCAACAATAGCAATATATACATATACAGAAAAATAAAATAAAAAAGATTTAAA
>JAVQJL010015714.1:0-10962 GCA_036024295.1 Nannoperca obscura
TATTTCAGTCACGCAATCGTGTGAGCCGCGCTTCCTTTAGGAGACGTGGGACGAGTCGAGGGGGTGGGGGGTGGGGAGCTTGATGTGTGGGATGAAATGTTTCTGGTAATGTGTGTGTACATGTGACATTCTCTTCAGTTCTGCATCTGCTCAAAGAACTTGTAGGTTGGGTTCTCGTAACCGTTCTGCTGCATCTTGGACAGGTGGCGCTCCTCGGGGGTGACAGCAGCGTCCACCTGGAGGGGAGCCAGAGAGAGTGGGGGAGGTTACACACACACACACACAGTGTACAAATGTAAAGACAATCTGCATTTTAGGGCCTCTTTAATACTTCCTGGAAGTGATTTCTGTGAGTAATTGACAAAAATAAAAGACACAAGGCTGCCACAACTACAATCTGACAAGATAAAGGAGGACAATAGAAAAAAAGGAACGAATTTATTTGATAATGAGCATAATGGCCCGAACATTTAGTGAGCAGATATAATAAACTAAATGTTTTACCAGCAAGGCATTTTCAGACCATAACAACACATACATGATACATACACACATTCAAGTGTTATCCTGAAAAACAGCTTGCACTCACACATGCATGGCGCAGCTTCACCCCCACACACCAGACTGACTGCTGTATATAACAGCTTGCACACAGCGCGCACGCACACACACACACACACAGGTCAGCAGTTTCTCACCTCGATGACACCGTGGTGGATGGAGGTGTACTGCTTCTTCCTCAGCATCACCAAGGTGATGACGATCACGGTTGCTATGACAACACCTCCAACCATCAGGCCGATGATGGCGCCCTTGTTGGAGCCCACATCCTCTGCGAAGAAGACCTGAGGGAGTTGAAGGACAGACAGTGCTCAGGTGACCTGTCAGTCACATTGCAACAACCAATCACAAGCAGTGTGATGATTTTAATTTAGTGAGTCCAGACATGCTGTCTTTTTTCACACAACGGCTTCTCTTTCCTACCATGTTCCATGGAAATGATGTGTTAGCAGTGTCACAAGCACAGAGAGAATAATGACAGTAGTTTTAGATTTCAGCACAGCAGGGCTGAGCACTTACAAATGATTTGAATGTCACTTCTCCCAGGGATCCAATCCCATGCTACATTTATTCCAGTGTGTAGGAATATCACTTAAGGAGGAGAATACACACTCATTTACTTGTTTCTTTCCATTTGGAGTGCATGGTGTGTGTGATTACATTTCCTAACATATACCTGGTTTGTCAGTTCTAAAGTATTGTCATTACAGAGTCAAAATTTGTTTGGAAATAACTACTTTGCTGCTGGGGAACAAAGACGCAACATGTGACAACCCGTGGCCATTACAAAGACGGAAAGATAATTCCCTGGTGCAGGCTTTCATTTCTCCCTGTGGCTGTCAGGTGATTTACAGAAAGCAGAGCCCAACATAAAGCAACAGTGACGAGGTACGACTTCGCTCCGTCACAACACAATGCTAAGATGATTTTGTTTTTTTTAACAAAACTGAATGAAGGCTTCAGCTTGGAACTCATTTTTCATGCAGAACAAAAATACATTAAGTGTAAACTGCATTTTCTGAAGGGAGGAAAACAACACCTGATATCTCTACCTGTGCTGTGTGTATCTACCAGCAGGGATAATGGGACAGAAACCTAGTCAAGCAGCACAAACTTCAAAACGCCACTTAACTGCAGATAAGCTAACAGAAATGCATCTTGACATCTCAGCACTGCTTGTGACAAACACTGCAGTGAGCGGAGACTTTATTTCAGGCTGGTGAGCCTCCTCCACAATAATGCTGCAGAACACTGATTGGGGTTACGGTGAATATCAAATTAAGGAGTTGAGTTGAGCCCGACACACGGGCTGCTCATTGTGAATGCAAGAAATGGGATATGTAATAAAAGGAGGGGATTAAGAGATTAAAGCCTTTAGGTGAGAGGAATAAGGTACGCGGATTTGGATTTGACTGAGGGTGGATTGAGGTTTTTGTGCTGGCATTACAATATTGGATGACATTAATGAATGAATGCAGAACTGGGTTAGAGCCTTATAATGTTTAATACAATAACCTGTGGCTGACCAGGAAAATACTTAAAGCACAGAACTTAACTCTGATCAGAGGACAGTGGATTTTAGAGAAGAGCAGAAAAGCGTGACGCACGCATTCTCACGGCCGTCTCCATGGACACCCGTCTCCATGGTGACAACCTTGGGAGTTTACCACGGGGAGGGAGTGGAGACATGGACCTGACTGTGTGTGTATACTTGAGGAGAAGAGAGGGCAGAGTGCAAGCTCGTGTGTGTCAGTAAATACAGCTTGTGTGTGTGTGTATTCCTCTATGTTTATTAAGTAGCCTGCATTTTTAATTCATCGCTGAATTTCAAATGACTCTGCATATCTGCGCTGCTCGCTGCTTTCTGTGTTGTGTTTGTTTACCAGTTTCTGGTGGTGAACTTCATATGCAGCGCTCTGTCTGTCCTCCGTCTCCATCCGCAGCTCAGGAATAGCTTCCATCTTCATTCCAGTCACTGGCGAGGGAAGCAGAAGAACTATCTATTATGGATGGTGACACTCTGCCGCTTTCTCTTTCTCTCTCTCTCTCACACACACACAGATCAAACTTACTCGCTCAGGCAGGTCAGACAGCAGAGTGTTGGGATGTAGCAGCAGCGAATCAAATATAGCACATACACACTGCATATACAGTACCGTACACAGACACTGCAGCTGCATCAGACATTTCCTAACAGCCGCTGCTGGAGCCTTAATGGAGGTCAAGTGGAGTTGGCTTTGTGCAAATAACTGAGACGAGAAGGAGGGACGGCGGAAAAATGCCGCCCTGACTTTCCTTCCAAACAATGTGGTGATGTATTTGAACAGGAGACCTGCTCACTTTATCTGAGCTAATTTTCTGCGTTAGCCTGGAAGCTACTTTAACAAAGCAATCATTGTTAAAGTTAACATGCAACTTTAATCATGATTACCTACATTATGCTTATATACTGCATATATTCTCATGACAATCATTGATAATATGATTTACTGGCAAACAAGCACTGATAAACTACATAATGCTGCCGCCACCTTCTCAAAGTGCACCCTTCATTTAGGACTTACTAATCATGTACTAATGCTGTATAGAGCAGTTAGAAGCCATTATTAAAAGCAACATTTAGGTTGTCAGGGTGTGAAAAACACCTTTCGCTGGGGAGTCATGAATTAATGAATGCTAATAAGAAAAGGGAATGAAGCCCTCAATCCTGCAGTTACACACTGTTGCCAACCTTGTACATCCTCAGGTTCAATCTCAGACCAAATCCATCCAGTTTCTAAATATTATAATTAAATCACCATTTGGGGATAGCTGTTTGAACAATAGCACCAACCTGGCCGTGTAGGAACGCCTCTGTCCAGATTGGGACGAGAGTCCACTGGCTCAACTAGAGAGAGAGAGAGAGAGAGAGAGAGAGAGAGAGATGGCAATTTCATTTTCATATCATTTTGTAGCACAAGAAATGACTTATTATATTATATAGGTGTCATTTCTATCCATTTTGAAGAAACCAAATGTAGTAGTAGGAAGTACCCTGGTTCTCAGTGTTGGGCTGGTTGAAGCTCTCAGGGTGGATGAAGCCCCCCAGGCTCAGCGTGTCCTCCTGGGTCAACAGGTCGGTCTGGCCGTCGCCCAGCTCCTGGTCGGGCATCAGCGCGTCGTTGCCGTAGCTCATCCTCACGTCAGTCTGCAGGTTGGCCAGCTGCTGGGCCATCTCCGCCTGCTCCCTCTGCAGAAGCTCTGGATGGACACGACGAGGAGGCAGGAAGGAAGGAAGGAGAGAGGTCAGAGGACATGGAAGGTAGGGAGGACAGAGGAGAAACAGAATGGAACTATTAAAGTTTGATTCAACATTTAACATTTGTTCCTGTGTGTGTGTGTGTGTGTGTGTGTGTGTGTGTTCTGCTGGGAAGCACAGACTGTGACAGTCTCTGAGACAGAGACACAGATGGCTGCGTGACGCACGCAACTCCAATAAACCCAAAAAACACAGAAACCTAGCGAATGCAGGGGAGGGAGGGGATTTATCTTGCCAGTTTCATTTGACTCTGAACACAAGAATTAGGCCAAATGGCTCCAACGCCCTTATCAACAACAATGGGGGGCTGGAATTTAGAGCGTTCAATCTCTCGGTTACATGAAGCACAATCAGGACAGTGTGTCTTCCCCATATCTCTCTCACGCCAGGGTCAGCATGAAATCTCACATTTACAAGATGTGGATCAGGTCATTCTGAATTCTGAAAGATCGTCTTGTCTCTCGACATATTAACTGCTCTCTCGGCTAAAAACTCCTTTCTCAGTTGCACCACTGTTACCTAATGGTTGCCTGGACACTGTAAAGGCCTTGCTTTTTTTACTTTTGTTTCTACTATAAATCCAATTCTATTTTTGTGTTCATTCGAAGTCACCAATACTACAAGAAAAAGGTATCGTTGCAGTGTAAACATTTGTGTCTTAATTGTCAAAATGACAAACTCACCAACTTGGTCCTGGATGTCATCGGCCACACCGGGCACCTTGTAGAGGAGTCCCAGAGACTGGTTCATACGCTCCTCAATGACACGCAGGTGGGTCAGTACCTTTTACACACAAGTACACATGCAACTGGATCAGCTTCTTTATTTTATAAAGTGGCGACAGAACTTCATTAACTAGTCAAATTGTTTCTGGGTGCTGGATGGAGCCGTGCTGTCCCTGAGAGGCAGGCTGCTACCTGAGGTCTGATCTGCGCAGCCTTCTTGGGATCCACCATGCGGACGTGTTCAAAGTGTTTCAGGGTGTGCTGCCTGTCCTTCTGCTCGGCACGCACGTACTTCTTCAACAGGCTGAAGACATGGCGAGGCTACAAAAGACAGATGGTTAAGAGCAGAGGGCGATTATACAAGGGTGATATAATCATTTACAGTCAGGATCACAAAACAAACCTCTACACGTCCTAAAACCCTAAAATGACTTACTGCATATCAGAAGATGACATTAATTTATCTATGTATTAGATTTGTCAAACCTCACACATTAATCCAATGCTTCAGAATGATGGTGCGTAACCAAATTAAACTTTTAGGGAGGTGATTTTCTACATTGCACAATTATATTTATCTGACTGTACACAGCATATATTGTACAAGTATTGATGAAAACGTCTTGATGAAAATCCAAGAATGTTAAAAGCAACAACGAGAAGGTGAGAAATGGCGGTAAGCTCTGCAAAAAAACTGAAATTATTAAAGCACTATAAATCCCAGGGGAAGTGACTCGTGATCGTTAAACACTGTCAATCATCTGCATCAGTCACAGGAAATGAAACGCTGCAGAAGTGTAAGTGGCGTACCCTGGGTGGGTCCTGCTGCAGTGCGGTCAGGTAGCTCTCCAGAGCCAGGCGGCGCCGGTCGTTCAGCAGAGCCTCCACCCGGGCCATGTGGGTCTCCACCAGCTGCTGCCGCTCGCTGGCCGCCTCCTGCTCCAGCGCCTCCACCTTCTCCTGGAAACGCTGCGCGCACAAATGGCAACATATCAAATATCATATCAAACAGACCTAAACACCAAAAACACTGGGTGGGTCTGCATATGTACAGTGTGTGCATGTTTACCTGGATGAGAGCCTTCTTGTCAGCACGTGGAAGATTCTTAGCTTCCCTCTCAGCCTCCTCCCACTCTCTCATCACCTGAGCACAAGAAGAAGAAGGAACAACAGTAATCTACTTTATCTTTCCACATGTTCCATCACAGGTTGGTTTTACACATGAGTGCAACAGTGCTCTTTGTGGCATGTATCTGATCTGTTCACTGTAATACCAGATGTTAATGCTGTAATCCATTCAGATTAAAGAGGCTGATATGAGGAAGTATTTTACTTTCTATATCACGAGGGGGTTTATGTGCCAGGTCAAGCTGAAAATGAACAGTTTCTGTTCCCTTTTTGGTCATTTACATTTTCTTCAGAAAGATGAGTGTACATCCTGCCTCAGTTTCATCCTCTCTGACTCACTTGGGTGCTTTCTTTAATTCAACCCAGGCCTTTACCAAAGACATGACCTCACAGTATCTGTAAGGGTGAAGTCAACTGTGTGAAATGAGACGATGCTGGCTGCAGCTAGCCTGCAGCTAGCCTGCTAGTGTTTCTGTCTGAAGCTCTGATAACGGTGACATTGCTGTGGACCACCTGGCTCTCTTCCGGGAAGTGGGCCGGTTGATTAAACAATACAATTAAAGTTGAATTGGCTCAGATGGCTCACCCGGGAGGGATTAACAAACGCATCCATTTGTTTTATCTTCTCCTTCCATTTTCTATTTACAGAAATATCTTGTGTTCTCTTCCTGCTGAAAATAACCCCCCCATTCACATGTATGCTGTAAAGGCAATTAGTCTGCTGAATAAATAAATAAACACAACACAGTAAAGACAGAAAATCCTCCCTCCTAATTTTCCCCTCTTCCCCTGCGTCAGTACCTGGGACATCCTCTCGCGGTGCTTGGCCTCCAGGCTCTCTTTGGCTTTCTGGAAGTGGGCGTGTTCATTTTCGTCAGCAGGTGTCTCCAGGTAATGGTCCACGGCGTCGGGGGAGCTGGGTGTGGCTGTGGGTACTGGAAGTAGAGAAAAAGAGGAGGCAGGGAGGTGAAAAGACTATCAGCGAAGCGCCTTTTTAATGTACACTTCAGCACACACAAACACAAAACACAGAGCCCAAAATGGGTTCATAGGTTTAGTGTGAGACCAGGATAGAAAGAAAAGATAGTAGCAGTAGCTGGAAGCTAGCACTTTTCAAAAGCAAACAAGCAGATGCCTCAGATGACCCATAGTCTTTTGTAGAAGAGAGACAAAACCCCTCTCTCATTTATATAACTTCATTCAGAGCTTGATACAACTCTCATGCCAAAACACAAGTGGAATTTATCCTGTGGGCTTAAAAGCACAGACTTAAGTGTAGTCGACTCACCAGCAAGAAATATTAATAGACCACTTATAGCTTGAACCCTGGACTTGATCAGTGGAAAGTTGGTTATATTTCACAAGTGTGTTATAAAAAGTGGTTGGTGTGTGAGAATGTGTCGCGAGCACGTTGCATGCGTGAAGCATGTCATGTGAAATTGGTTATGTCTGATGGAAGCGCATGACTGTACAAGACACAAAAACAAAGGATGTTATTTGCTTTGACCTAAACCGAGTGTTTTGTTACTTTCTGTTCCTCAAAACATTTAAAAGGATCAGTTCACCCAAATCACAAAAAATGCATTTTTCTCACTTCCTCCAGTTGTCTCCAGTGTCATGCAGAGAGTTTTGGTTTTAGTTTCCGAGGTTCAGATCTCGGAGATTCCTGCCTCCAAAATTAACTACATGAATCTAGTTTGCGGTGATTTAAAATATTCCACAGCTACATCCATTTTTAGAATTAGTTCAGTTAAATTCTGTATCACTCGTGTCCTTGTTACTCTGGATAATCCACAAAACACACTGTTAACGGTTTTCAAGGGGACTATTTATTGGTGGCATCTTCTATTTAAAAAAAAAAAAACTGCCATTTCAAAAATACCAGTTGCACTGAGACTGAGTATTAATCAACCCCAGAAGCAAGTACAGAGTGAGTGTGTGTGTGTGTGTGTGTGTGTCTGTTGGTGCGAGGCTGCTCAGCACAGCACAAGTCCTATATCCAAACACACAGGCGCACACACACTATCACCCACCGACAGGATAACATTAAATCAAAATATAGGGAGATGGAGATACCGTGACTCCATTTTGCACTACGTGACTGAGACACACAGTCACATATCGAGCAAGGTCACTGAACATTACACAACACTGAAATCAGCATCTGAGCCATACGCTTAAACCGCCTTCACCCACTCCCCATCTATCTCACACACACACACACACACACACACACACACACACACACACACACACACAGTCTCCTGACAAGAAAAAAAAAAAGGTTGGCATTCCAGGACTGAATTACTATTTGAAATCCCATCAGTTCACTTTGTGACTGAATTATCACGTCTAGCAAAAGAAGTTTTAAAGTCAAAATTCTAATGGCCAAACACATTAACAAGGTGTGAAAATCACCGAGCAATCATCCTTTTTCTGTGTTGCCGCTGATAATCAATCATCACAATGTGATGTAGAAGGCAGGTGTGCTCTGAGAGTGTGTAATGATGTATTGATGAGTTTTTCCCTTACCTATACCATGGAAATGTTTCACATTTTCAGAATTGCTGCAGGGTAATTTTACATCCGATTTAAGCAAATGTAATGAATTTACCAGGACTTATTTCCTCAGCGACAAGGATGGAAGAATGTAAGCGAGCCAGCAACACGTCAGGGATGCTGTGCAGCGAGGGGAAGATGACGAATAATTTCTGCCTGGATGATTTTAAAGATCATATTCATGTTAAAGTAATATACAAGATGATGCCCATGAAACGACTGTAATCACAGAAAGTACTTATCTCACGTAAAAACACTGTAACCATGGCAATGTAAAGATGACATTCAGCCTCTGAAGGAAATTGTCCATGAAAACAAATCCCCTGTATCTAACCGTTGTTATTGGATCATATAGTTTTTGCCGACATGTTTCACTACCTAAGGTGAACAGAAACCAATAAATGCAACTTTAATCTGGTAGTCTCTTCACTGAGGATTCAGAAAAGACATGCAGTAATACAGGATGTCTTTTGACAATTATTAAAAACACCTCTCCAGCTCTTCAGAACAAAAACTAGGTCCAGTGTGGCTCAAAGTAAAACACATTATCTTGTCTCACACCTACAAACTGTTGCGAGTGTGACAGGAAAGGGAGCAATGAGCGTAAAGACAATCAAGTTTGGTGCTTCAAGACTCCAGAGGGGATTACAGGAAAGGTAAAGTCTGTTTTCAGTCGAAACACATTTATTAGTGGGATGGGCAGACACAGAGACGGCGAGGGAAAAAAGTAAAGGTTAGCCAGGAATAGAGGCGCCTGGTGAGGACGTCTAGAAGAGAGGCACAGCTAGTGAGAAACCTTTAAGCAGCTGTTAATATCTGTCAGCTAGTGGACAGCTTGGATAGATGGCAGGAAAAAGTGCGTGTTAGAGACAAACCGGAGGTAAAAACAACTGGCATTCGGACCAGTGAGCTGCAAGTCGAGGTTAGCTGCTTCTGGCAGGACTTACTGACGCTGCTGCAGACAGACAGGCAGTACTCCTCTGACTCAAAGTTATTCCTGTTGCCTCCGCAGCCACCGTAGATAAACTGAGCACAGCGGCCCTCCTCTTGGTCAAAGTACCAGCGGGGCAGCATGGCCCGGCAGGGACCGGTCTCTGCATTGGACCAGCACACATCTTGGAGGACACACACACACTTGTCATCATTCACAAAGTCTCTTTAGCTTACCCTACACCATCTTTTTGTTGAGGACTTTGAAAAGATCTCAAGTGTGTTCACCTATAAAATATGCCATTAAAATTCAAGGACATATTATATAAATGATGTTACATCACAGGGCATGTGAAGAAAGCCAGGTTTATGAGTTATTAATGCTACTTGGAATTTACTCTAAGACAAAATTCAAATGAAGAACCAAAGCAGGAACAACCACTTCTGATTCTACTGGAACGTGCCTAATGAAAGCTCTGAAATGATAAATGAGCACAATATGAAAAATGACAGCAGGAAATTAATTGGTGAGGAACATGAAGTTCAATTGTGTTTAGCAAAGCATAAAAAATGGAGAGAAAAACACGTTTCGTATGTTGTACTACTAAACTTGTTCCACATTAATCTAAATAAGAAACCTGTCATCCCATAACTGTCTTCAAGATGTTACCATTCCCTTAAAAGCCTTAAATTTTCAACATTTCCAAGGCATTTCAAGGACCTCGAAATACCCTGATGATGAAAAACATGAAGGACAAGACCACATATTACAGAACATGAGAACCAAAACGAGCCGCACACGCCCACGTCAGAAATGTTCCTCACCCCTGACAACCTCTTCCACAGACTCGGTGGTAGTGGTGGTGGTGGTCGTCGTCATGGCAACGTTGGTGGTGGGCTCGTCAGCGTCGTCGGCATCATCGAGCGTGTCAACAATGTCGTCTCCCTCCTCCTCCTCCTCTTCCTCCACCACCTCTTCGTCCTCCTCTCCGTCTCCGTCCTGGTCGTTGTCCAGCACGTCCTCTTCCTCCTCCACTTCCTCGTCATCTTCCTCGGCCACCTCCTCCTCTTCCTCCTCTTCCTCGTCCTCCTCTACCACAGATGGCCTGGTTTCCTCTTGCTGCTCCGCTGGCTCTGGCTCCCGCACCATACTGGGAGAGAAGGAGGGAGAGGGAGGATGGGGAAAGGGAGAAAAATTAAGGCCAGAGTGAAGAGACATATGGAGAGAACGAGCGGATGGGGGAAGGAAAGGTGACGGAGAAAGAAGGATGAGGAAATGATGGAGACAAGGAGGATGAATGGGAAGGAGGGAAGGACAGAGACTTTAAATTATAACCAAATTGCAGTTTGCTTTCAAGGAGAGAAATGTTGTGCTCGTGGCAATGTTGAAATGAAAGTGGCAGTATCTATGATCATCTGAGCGCTGATCTATTACTTTGCTGCTGCCTCGCCCTCATTTCTCTGGGTGTGTGCGTGTTTGTGCGTGCGTGTGTACCTGTTGTCAGAGTAGTCAGTCTCCGCTCCACCCCACCAGACATCGGAATCATCAGCATCCTGCTCGGCGCTGTCGGCATCACGCTCTGCCTCCGCGGGACAGCACACAAACTCCACTCCTCGGAAACGGTCGATGCCGCACGGCAACAGCATCCCGTAGTCGTGGAGATTCATGGTGCGATCTCCACAGGACTACAGACACACAGATAACAAAGAATACAGTAACTTGTTAGTAGCTGTTCCTGCTAGTCATTACAGTAGTGTACG
>JAVQJL010015735.1:0-10415 GCA_036024295.1 Nannoperca obscura
TGTGTGTGTGTGTGTGTAAGGGTGTGTGTGTAAGGGTGTCTGACGGGGGGTTGATGCTGATGGGGGAGGGGGGTAAATGGGCCCTGTAAGAAAAGATGAAGAAAGACATCAGCTGTCAGTAAAGATCACCCCTGCTGAGAGACAACAACAACATATCAGTTAGTTATTATCTGACTGTTCAGAAACAGAAGCTGAAAGTACTGAGGGACCTTGAACACCACCATATTGTTTTATTGTGTTATTAGTTTGAATCCAGTTAAAAGATCTGCTTCTTCCTCTGAGTTTTATTATATTCTTTATTTTTACTAGTTCATGCTTCATGCTCACTCTTTCATTTTGTACCAAATAAAATAGATATTCTGTCTTTCTGAGTTTCTGTTTTTATTCATTTATATTCCTTAATGTCATTTACAATTTCCATCATTTACAAAGTTTGTCAATGTGTATCTTGAACGTGATGACTGATCAAACTCCATTCAGCCACCAAGGCGTTTCCTCTGCGATGTCACGAGAGCCGTGGCAATGATGCCTTCACATCACTGCATTTCCTCTGAACAGTTGAACTGATGTTCCACATGTGACAGTTCAGTTTTACAGAAACATTTTGAACGCCATGTGTTGATGAAGATCATGAGATGTGTCAGAAAGTTTGGGAAGAAGCTGGTAAGTGGACCTTCAGTTAAGATGTTTCACATTTCTAAATGTTATTAAAACGTTTGTACCTTTTTTTATGTCCGACTGGATTCAACGTTTAGATTTTCTGTCTTATTTCTCTTTGCTCTCTTGAGTACAGCCTTGATTTAAATTTGTATCATGCAGAATATTTCATCTGTCTTCATACCTCTGCAAGCTGATCATTAACTGACTGCAAAATCAAACTGGATTTCCATGCATAGAAAGCCGAAGAGATATGGAAACACTGAACACTGAAATAATAAAGTAAAAATATAACTTTCACCATGGTCAGGACTTCAGCATCTCCACCACTAAACTTCCAACGCTGATCTACATACAGAGAGACAGACAGACCAGGTGCAGCAGGTGCAACCACAGATCCGGACTCTACAGATCTGGTTCCACATAAGAGGAGCTTGATGGCTGAAAGCTCTGGCTCCCGTTCTACTTTTAGAGACTCGAGGAACCATAAGGAACCCTGCATTCTGAGAGCACAGTGCTCTAGTAGGGTGATAAGGTACTAGCAGCTCTTTGAGGTATGATGGTGCCTGAACATTAAGTGCTCTGAAGGTGAGGAGAAGGGTTTTACAGGGAGCCGGTGTAGAGAAGCTAATACGGAAAAAATATGATCCCTTTTCCTGGTTTTTCAGTAAACGTGCTGCAGCGTTCTGGATCAGCTGCAGAGTCTATTCCAATGTATTCTTCTGTATTCTACTCTACTGTACTACAGGTACGATCGCCTAACTACGACCTGCTGGTTGCCCTGCCCTGCCTCACCTGTCTGTCCTGCCTGCTGGAGGAAGAGGAGGAGGAGGAGGAATCAGAGGTGGAGGAAGGTAAAGAAACAATCTCACAGCCATTGAAGCGGCTCTTCTTCACATTTTAAGCTAGAAAAGTTAAAGTTGCTTCTCTTGTGGACCAGCAGTGTTTTTATTGTGTAAAATCCGAAGTGATGTCACAGGAACACTAATCCCAAACACACATAGACACACACTCACCTGTATTTCTGGGTAATGAAGTCCTCAGCTCGTGAAGCTTTTACAGTCGATGGAGCTCGTCGACCTGCTGCTTGCTGGACTGTAGTTTGAACATCTTTTCCAGTTTTATTCTGTTTCAGTGTTTGGAAACTTCTGTAAACTTGAAACAATCTGACGCTGGATGAAGTTCAGATTTACTGAATGTGATGCAGCAGGTGTTTCTTTTTCCTGATAGAAACTGTCTACCAGTTTAACCTTTTAGATCAATTCAAGGTGGGGAGAAAGGACTCTTCTCTCTGTTAGACTGACAGCATTTTGTCATTCAGACTTTTACTTGTTTACTCTTCACTTTATTCAGACACAACAGGATTTTTACTGTTAAAACAGATGACTTAAACGTAACGATGAGGATGAGAAAGAGTTTCTGCATCACCGATGGAGTTTAAAATCAATGAATGACCCTCACATCAGTTTCACAGTTAACATTATTACAGAATGAATTCTGTTTAATATCTGACACAACATTAATGACAGGAGTTTTGTTTTATTCAACATCTGACATGAATAAGATGTGAAAGTATAGAATATATATATATATATATATATATATATATATATATATATATATAAACTACGCTAAACTACACTAAAATAAGACGAGCTAGCTAGTCAGACAATCAGCAACAGCCTCATTCATTTAAATAACGTGCATAAAATAAAAACAAAACACAGTTTCAATAAAAGCATTTTATTTATATCTGTTAATATCTGGAGTTCATGAATCATCTCAGTTTTTAAAATTCCATCAGCAAACATCAGTCAACAAAGCTGTACAGGTGTCATCATCATGGATGTTCAGGACACAGCTCTCATCCAATCAGCTGATCTGTGATGCCACTGACAGACTTCCTGTCTGTGGTTTAGCTACACAATAGCTGTATCTGCTTGTCTCCAGGGGCGTCGTCACGGTAACACTTTGATCTTGTTCATGTTGAAGTCGTTTTTATTTTCATATAAACGTCTGTTAGTTCACAGTGTGGCCTGCAGGGGGTGTCACGCTGCAGACTGAACACTTTAGTGTCTAATCCTTTTTAATATCTGAATTCACGTAAAAACACACGAATTCAGCGAGTTCAAAAGAACAAGTTTGAAGGCTTCAGAGGAAACACCTTCCTGCTTTTATTCTGAAATCTAAATCGGTTTCAGAGGAAACACCTTCCTGCTTTTATTTTGAAATCTAAACCAGCTGGAAAAGACATGTTCCTGCTTTTAATGTGACATCTGCAGTAGAGGAGAGCTGCTGCTGCTCTGTGACTCAGTTTCCACTGCTGAACCAGAATCAGACCTGAACCAGACTTACACCAGACCTGAACTGGACCTGAACCAGGAACTAAACCAGGACCTGAACCAGACTTCAACCAGACTTGAGATCTTTGAGGTTTTTTTACTTTTTGGAACACTGAGTTCAGATTTTGCTGATCAGCTGATCTTTGATCAGTTAAAAGGCTTCAGAAAAAATTCTGACTGACATCAAACCAGTTTTAACAAAAACGCTCAGCTCATTTTAATAATTAATTTACTAAAATTTCTGATGGTTTCCTTTTCAGAGCAATAAAAGATTTTAACAATTTATTTGTCATTTTGGGTGAAATGATTCTCCACAGAACCCAAACTTCTCACAAAACACCGGATCTGCAGTGTGATGCACACACGTCCTGGCAGACTCTGTCGAGGGTAAAATATCCCATTCGTGTGTGTGTGTGTGGCTCTGATAAAGCATGGAGCCATGGGACTGGGCTGATTAGCTGCTTCCTGATTGGCTGAAACGGACATATTTGAAATCGTTTCTTGTTAGTTTACGTTGGAATTTGTTTTTCTTTTCTTTTCTTTTCTTTTCTCTTGAAAGTGTGAAAAACTATCTTCAGGCACTAAAAGCTCCCACTGAAGCACAATCAGGAGGCAGACACACGGGGCTAACCAGGTGAACCACACCGCCTCAGGTGGACCACACTGATCAGGTGGACCACACCGCCTCAGGTGAACCACACCGCCTTAGGTGGACCACACAGCCTCAAGTGAACCACAACGCCTCAGGTGGACCACACTGATCAGGTGGACCACACCGCCTCAGGTAGACCACACCGCCTCAGGTGGACCACACCGCCTCAGGTGGACCACACCGCCTCGGGTGAACCAGGTGAACCACACCGCCTCAGGTGAACCACACCGCCTCAGGTGAACCACACACTGTCGGTCATTTGAACTTGTGAGTATTATCATTTTCGTGTTTTATCTACTATTTAATTTCCCATTCTCTTCAGTTTTCTTTGAGCAGCACCTAGTGGCCTTCAGAGGAACTGTGAGCAGTGGGGCTGATGGGAAATGTAGTCCTAAAGAGCTTAAGGTTCCTGAAAATATGTAACATCATCAAAGTTAAAACAGGAAGGAAATAGAAAGGATACAAATAAAAAGGATAGAAAAGAAATTCTGTTCTCTGTGCTTTTCAAAATAAATGTTTTCTCTGAAGCTGATGGACTCGAGGCAGCAGTGACGACGGGATTAAATTCTAACTGACTCTCATATAAAAGCTTCTTGAATAAAGAGTGTTGTTTCCTGTTTCCTGTGATGGGGCTTTTATTGCTGAAGGCTCGAGGTCTGAACTGAGACTGAAGCAGGAACTCGTAATGAACTCTTTAAAAGTGTTGTAATACAGAACTAAATAAAGATACAATGCAGCCTCACCTGAGGATCATGAAGATGTGTCACAGTAAAACACCTCTGGACTGAATCCACCTGAGCAGCATGTAGTAACAGCAGGATAATGAAGTCATTATGTAGATAAACTGCATGTCAGGTGCCTTTTAATGTGCTGCAATCTGAAAGTAAGTATTGATCTGATAAACGGCAGCAGTATTTCCCCCATCTTCTCTTAATAAATGCACCGCCCGGTGGGTCTGCTACCTCACCACAATCAAACACACCCACAGTGTATTTTCCTGGGTTATAAGTGCATTCTGGGTGACTGTACCTGCAGACAGGTTCCTCCAGCTGTGTTTACAGCCTGTTGCAACTTTAAACATTAAACCAACACACAGTTCAGTCAAGTTCTCCATGTTGTTTCTCCATGTTGTTCCTCCATGATGTTCTTCCATGATGTTCTTCCATGTTCTTCCTCCATGATATTCCTCCATGATGTTCTTCCTCCATGATGTTCCTCCATGTGGTTCCTCCATGATGTTCCTCCTGCGGTCTGGGAGCAGATCTGATAGTGACACTGTTGAATCTTGTTCAGACCTCGGTGCTTCCTGGTTGTGTTCGGACCAGAACCTGAATATTCAAACCCATCATTAGAAGCAGAGTCCAAGCTCTGATGATCCTCCAATAAGAACTGATGAGAGTATCAATCACCAGCTGACAGTCTTAGAAAATGCATAGAAGACAAAGATCCAAATGCCCTTAAAGAGAGCTGGCTGAGGGGCAGGGCTAAAGGGCAGCGCAGGGGTGTGTGGGAGTTGTAATATGAATGCAGACAGACATGTTAGAAAACACCACAACATGATGGGATGAGGGACTGTGTGTGTGTGTGTGTGTGTGTGTGTGTTTGAGGCATCACCGTCTAACATCTTTAAACGCTAAATTTCAGTAGCATTTCAATAGTAGTTTCTCTGTCAGCTGATCTGAGCTGCAGTTTGTTAACACGTGGTGTATGGAGGGTGTTGGTGTTGTTTGGTGAGACGGGACAGGATGTAATGTTGAACAGGAAGTGACAGGGTGTGAACAGGAAGTGGCGGGGTGTGTCGTGGCGGCAGTTTGCAGGATGAAGGCTGAAATTAAATGAGGCACTTGTTATGATCCAGAGCTGCAGACCGTCAGCCATGTTAGCCGCAGAGTCCTGCTCTACCATGGCCGTTGCTATAGAAACAGGTCATCCTGCCGACCGAGTTGCCGTGGCGATGTTATGGTCAGGACCAGAGCTGGACCTGTGTGTGTGTGTGTGTGTGTATGGCTCTGTTACATCATCAGCGCTTTTCTTCTTTTTTACAAGCAAGCAGGCAAATCCAAACATCTCTGGGTCTATTTAATCTCTAATAATAGCCATAATAATAATGTCATTCAGCCTTTACATGTTCAGCTTATAAAAATAAAAAATCATTCCAGTGATATTCACATGCTCAGATTACAGAACCACAAAACAGCGCCTTCGCTATGCGTCACTGGAGGTGTCGGGACAGAAAGGCTGTCATGTTGTTTGCATACGAGTTCAAAAGATGAAGGTGAAGGACCTGAACCGGCCCAACACCAGTGATCCTGATTACGGTATCATGAAGCCGGTTTCTAGCTGGTTTCCCGCCTGCTCCGGTTGGGTTAGCATCTGTCACCATGGTGACCTGTGCTGGTTACCATGGTGACCTGCACCGGTTAAAAGTGCACAGCTGGATAACTCACTAGTCTGACTTCGTGATACAGGCCTCAAGATACACTGAGGGATGATGGGTAAAATTAAAAAGGTTAGTTAATTAGTTGGCACTGTGTGCAGCTGTTATGTCATTGGCCAATCAGAGGCCTCAAGACCGACCTGTCAATCAAAAACAAGTCCTTGTCTGCTTGCTTCTCATCTTCCAATCACAAACAGAATTGTCCACTTTCAGGAAAAGGCGGGTCTTCTCTCAGCAGGCCAATCAAAAAAGCCCTTATAAGTAGCCAAAAAAAGAGAATGTCAGAGCGAGAGCCCCGATCCCGGCCCACCGAGGTTCCGACGGCCAGTCAGAACCTGCGTCAGCTTCTGTGAGCTCGGCTTCAGCCAGGGGCCCGGGGCGTTCCCATGTTGCCATGGCGACTCGGCTCTCCTCCAATCCGAATCCTCCTTCCCCCCGGTGGTGAAGATGCTGGCTGATGATAGGCTGACCTCTGAGAAGCTGGCTGCTGATTGGTGCTCGTCGTCCATCGGCATGAGGAAGGAGAAAGCTGCCCTCTGAGGTACAGCTGAGCTTCCAGAATGCTTTGCGTAGCGGGTGGTGCTGTTGTATCTCTCATCCCTCCTCCTCCTCCCCTCTCCCCTCTCCTCCTCCTCTCTGTCAGTGTCTGTCGCCCTCCTCCTGCTCTTCGTCTCGCTCCTCCTCTCCTTCACTCCACCTCCAGACTCCTCTATCTCTACCCTCTCCTTCAATCCACCTCCAGACTCCTCTATCTCTACCTTCTCCTTCGACAGTGAGGTGTCCCAGAATCGAGCACTTATCCTGGGTAAGGTCCTGCTCCTCCTCCCCTGCTCCCTCTGATCGTCCCGTCTGACAGTCTGACTTCTTCTCCTCCTCTCCTCTTCTTGCTGTCTCCTCTCCTTCTCCTCCTCCCATGCCTCCTCCTCCACCAGGTCCAGGTCCAGATAAGGAGGCCCAAACCTTCCTCCTCCTCCTCCTCTTCCTCCTGTCGTCTGTTTGGTTTCTCCCTCTCTCCTCGTCCTCCTCTTCTCTCCTCGTCCTTCTCCTCCACCAGTACCACCTCCTCCTACCGCCTCCCTCTGGTGGCTGAGGGAGGCGGTAGTCATGGTTAACCTGTCCACCTGTTGCTCCTCTGTGTGTGAAGAGGAGGGGGAGAGGGCTCCTTCCTCAGGGGCTGAAACAGAGAAATAGACACTTAAGCTGCAGTTCTTCCAGCGTCCACCAGAAGGCGCCATGGTCACACTGTATGACATGTTAAGAACATGTTAATATCATTTACCAATAATATCAAAACTCGAACATATATCATTATCATTCGACTATTTTTATCATGTGAAGATGTTAGTGAGACAAACCCATATTACAACATAATAACATTATTACAACATGTAACGACAACATGAATATTTCATGAGGAGATTTAATCGTCACAAACTGCTGATGAGGCAACTAAACAGAGTCATGAAGCCAAAGCGAAGACAGACGAAGAAGAAGTGAAGAAGAGGAGGGGAAAAGTGTTCAGAGTTACAAACCGCGAATTTTCAGTGCGTCCAATCACGTAGAAGCAGGGTTCCCCCTGTTTAGAGTTGGTCATACAGAGAGACAGGCTGGACAGCTCCACTGAGGAGGAGGAGGAAGGAGGAGGAAGTACAGGAGGAAGTACAGAAGAAGGAGGAAGAAGAGGATATACAAAGTCAAGTCAAACAGTCAGAAGGCGGAAACCAAGAGGATGCGCTGTGATTGGATGCTCATCAGTCGACACAGGAAGTAATGTATTCTTCAGGAGTTACAACGTCAAGGTACCTTTACTGCACTACTTTCATCTTTAGTTACTTTACAGATTCAGATTTAAAAAATAAATATAATCAACAAATAAATGAAGATGTAATTTTCAATACCTCCAACTTTATTCATACTCGGGGTAGGTTCTCAGAATTTGCTCCACCTTTACCTGCTGCACTTCCTGCTGCCTCAGGTTCAGGTGTTGAATGCTCACCGTAGTCGGGCACGTAGCCGTTTCCTTTCTTGAGGACGAGGTGGATTCGATGTCCTCCTCTCCTGATCTGCTCCACAGCCTGACTGTGAGTCATCCCTGATGTGCTGTCTCCGTTTATCTCCACCAGCTGGTCCGACACCTGAGAGACACCTGGTGTTACATCACATGCTCACTGCATAACCAGGGGCCCCGTGTGAGGTTCGTTTCCAACAGATGGAAGTTAACCAGCTAGCTAACTAAAAACACCTGATCAAGACTTCCTGCGAATAACTGCAGGTGAGATGATGACGTCCTGCAGCTCCTTCACACTAAAAGCCTTCCAGTTAAGAGAATAGATCCAGGCTTTTACTGTGAAACAGCTGCAGGAAGTGATGGGTTACAGCTGTGTGTGTGTGTGTGTGTACCTGTATCTTGTTGCTGCGTTGGGCTGGCCCCCCCTCCATCAGTCCAAGCACATACAGTCCCATGTTGTACTCGCTGCCCCCCCTCAGAGAGAAACCGAAACCTGTAGGACCTCGTTCCAGATCCACAGTGTAGAACCTGGACTCATCCTGACAGACAGACAGACAGACAGACAGAGAGACAGGCAGACAGACAGGCAAACAGACAATACAAGTGTTTCCATTATCACCACTTTAATCCTGCCATTATTATCACTGCTGGTGTTGTTGCTGTAGTGCGTAGTGTTGTTGCTGTAGTGCGTAGTGTTGCTGCTGTAGTGCGTAGTGTTGCTGCTGTAGTGCGTAGTGTTGTTGCTGTAGTGCGTACTGGTGCTGCTGTAGTGCGTAGTGTTGCTGCTGTAGTGCGTACTGGTGCTGCTTAGACTGAGGAGTCAGACTGACCTTTGACCTCCGTCTGGATCCTTTCATCACCCGGCCGTCAATATCCAACTCTGCTCCTTCTGACAGAGAGGACGAGTCTGAGGAGGCAAGGAGAGGAGAGGAGGAGACTCATGTTAGTTTATAGATTCCCAGCTTACATTTATATTTCGTGAGAAAGGCGTCCTGATGTTGGATCAATACCCTGATATCTGCTGATATCCAGAGTTCATAGTGCGTGTGTGTACATGCATGTGTGTGTGTGCGTACGGTGTCTGGGTGTGATGCTGAGTCTTAGGGAGTTCCCGGCCCTCCTCAGGATCTGGGCCAGGTCTCGGTGCTGCAGACCTCCAACCGCTCGGCCCTCCACCGCCTCCAGCTGGTCTCCTGGTTGGATCTGCCCGCTGCGAGCCGCCGGGCTGCCGCGCCGCACCGTCACGAATCGGTGAGACATAAGGGAGGGGGCTGGGGGGGTCAGATGGTAAGACATCAGCCAAACATAGTACAGCACACCTATTACCATGGCAACATGTAGTACAAGATGCTCAACTCTCAGTGATGTCACCAAGTGCCACAGACCTCAAGTCATGATTGGCTAATCTAACAGCAGCAGGAAGTAGAGACGACCTGACAGCGACCTCTAGTGGTCATCTGACCTGAAGCAAAGCAGGACGTGGCGTTACAGTAAAGAGCCTCTCAGGGTGGAGGTCCGAGTGTGACCTCTCTGTGTGTTTCCTGACCACCATCTGTCTTCAACTTCAACCAGATGGACCTACACCTGAAAGCTGCTGATACACCTGGTTCAGTCTGGAAACTTTAGAACCTGTTGATCTCAGCGACAGACACATACACACACACACACACACACACACACGCCTGATCCTGATCAGTCCAAGACGAGAGTCCAGAGACGAAGGAGGGAGAGAAATTCTCAGAAAGATTTTCTGGCTCAGAAACACAGAAACACAGAGGACAAAGAGGACGGCAGGTCACATGACCAGCAGGCCGACCTGCACCACAAATCAGCACCAGCCCGAGAGGCTGTTAGCAGGTCCAACAGCAGCAGGATCATGACCTGCGTTCCCATGCATACATTTATGTACACAGACCGGTGGGGGGCTGCAGATATTCTTACATGTATACAGACACTACCATCCGCTCTGTGCTGGAAACAAACAGTCTGCAGGTTGGGCAGGACATTCATGCACAGGAGAACAAAACAGGAGAAACAGCTACTGTTAAACATGAAGACCTGGAAAATTACTGAAATCATCTTCATCACGTGAACAGCTCAGCAGGAATGCTGTCTTTTTCAGAATAAGAACAAAAAGCTGAATATTTGGTGCATGTGAGCGTCGTCAGTGACATTACATTATATTACATATCATTACATTACATTCAGCAGACGCTTTTATCCAGAGCGACTTCCAGATCAGAGCTTTACATAAAGTGCATAGAACCATGATGGAAAACAACAAGACGTCTCATCAAACTTGTAAGAGATGAATCACAA
>JAVQJL010015738.1:0-50592 GCA_036024295.1 Nannoperca obscura
GCCGAGGTCCCGTCGTCCAATGCCACGGCCCCCTTATATGCACGGCATATTCAGGGGGGGGGGGGGGACTCCAGGCCTGACATAACCAAGATCCATTTTTTAATGACCCCCCCCTCCCCTCCCCTCTGTAAACGTCCCTTTGAAACGTGCACGGGGCAACTGTAACCTACATCAGAACGGGTTCGAGTCCGCATACACCCGTGCATCATCTTTAGAATAATCACCATTGTTACTATAAAGGGCTTCAAATCACACCAGCCCTCGGGGGGGAAGAACTGGGGTTGACTCCCAGTTTCTTGTTATTCGCAGCACTTCAAATTAAACCCAAGCTGCAATGTGGGGAGAGAAGTAAAGGAGGCAAACGCCTTAAAAGATCTTTTCAAACAGTGTTGAGATTGTCCGATCAAAGGTGATATCTGCCGTTAAAGAAGAGTGTGTTGAGTGGAGTCTACGTACCATAGCATTCCTCCCTGTCTCCAGCTCTTGTCCTCTTGTTCTTTCTATCTCTGCGATCCACAGCCGCTGAAAGACTTTTTTTTTTTTAAAAGACAAAAACACTTCCTACCAGCACTCACATCGATTATTTTCCGCTGTTTTTTTTTTTTTTTTAGTAAAGAGCCTTTCTGTCCGTTGCTTCCCACATCAAGTGCTCGTTTTCACCAGTCTGAAGTTTTCAGAAACGAGATGCATATCTTTCTCTCTCTCTCACCATGTCTGAGGAGAGAAGGGGGGGATAAAAAAACTAAATTCTCGTCAGAAAGAAAAAAACAAATGCTGTTCAAACTCCAGTCTTTTCACCACGGCTGGAAACGTCTTGCGAGGAGAAAAAAAAGGGGGGGGGGGGCGTCGGAAAGCGCTGTTTCGGTGTGTTTTTTCCTTCTTGGTTCAACCACCACGTTGTTTTGACCAATTATTATTTCCTTTGTTGTGTCAAAAATAAAAGAGTCCGTAGGAAACGCGATCACGACCTCTGTCTTCAGTCACCAAAGCGCCGCTTCCAGTGAACAACAGCTCGTCCGAAAGCGTTGCGTTTTCCTTCCTAACGTTAAGCCCCTTACAGGCGAAATGTGTGTAGAAGTCTATTTTTTTTTTCAGCTTCCCAATAATGGCGGACCTTCTCCCGAATCCAGCATCTCCCCTCCTATTCACACAACTGAGAGAGAGAGAGAGAGAGTCTCGCCCAGCGGTTCATGGACACAATTACAACACACACACACACACACACACACACACACACACTTTATGAATATTATTGCTTAGCGCCGCCGTTCATCACTAGGCTACACAAGATGCAAACGCTGGCTATTAGATAAAAAAAAAAAGTCCCTTATTAAATGAACATTACAAATATACAAATTTACATAAGCAAAAAAGCATAAAAAAATGAAAACTTCTTTCTGTATAATATAAAATAATATAAAATAATTACTTATTTTGCAATTTAATTGACACTTTTACACAACCATGCAGACCTGCACGGGTATAATTACCAGTGGACAAATAGAAAATAAATATCTGTAATGCCTAAACTAACACACACACACACACACACACACACATTTAAAAACATTTCTAAGAGTTAAGCAGGCTATCTTACGTTACTTGAGTATTTCCATTTCGTTACTTTATATGTATACTTTAGCTGCGTTTCAGAAGAAAATCCTTCACTATATTAATTGTTGTTTTGTCTTTGCTTATTGTATTTCTGACAGCTGCTGCTACTAGTTACAGTGATAAACATACACATCCAAAGTATGTGGTCAACTTACATAAATATAGTGCGTTGCTATTTTTTGTTTCTCATGTCAATTCATGTAATTCGTTTACTTTATTTTGGTCCATTTGACCTCTTGGCCCCAGGCCTCACTCACCACTTCCTTTCACATCCTAACCCCGTTCAAACTCAAACATATGCCATCCTCGAAACACATTTTATTCTTCTGTGGCTACACTGGGTAATAGATTTGTTCTGTGTTTACCCCCAGACTCCTGTCTAAAACCTTATTGAGCAGCGCAAAGGGAAAAATATTTAATACCTTTCCTGAAAAAAATCAATCGTCTCAAAGGTTAGTCCTTATTATGTGTGTTGTGCCCTGAGTCATCCACCTGGTAAAAGAATTCCTGTGAAGTTGTTTGTCCTTGAATGATTTCAGCCACTAAATGCTATAAAATGTAATCTCCTAAAGTTGATTTCAGGCTTCTTCTTCTTCTTCTTTTGTTCTTTTTGCAACTGCTTCTTAATACTTGGAGAAATGTCTGCACTGTTGTACAAGACAACTGCCTGTACTAACAGCTCAAACAGATGTTTAGCGTCTTGCACTGGGACTTTCTCCTGGAATTCTCCTCTGTCTCCCTGTTAGTCCTTCCTTGACCTTCCCCCGAACACACAATTCCAATCTGGTAATCTAAACTATGTGTGTTGTGGAAAGAAATACTTCATAGGGCTGTAAAACCCCCAAATTATTGATTTGGAAATTGAATTTGACACCATGAGAGACTGAAACACTGCATCCTGGAAACAACACAGAAATCATGTCAGAAGCTTGTCTTTTAGGTTAAAGTCAACGTAAAAACAGTTACAATAGTTGAATAGTAAAACCAGGACATAAGAAATAATCATTTGTAAGTATAGAAGTTCTATTTCTCCTACACAAGTTGTAAAACAATATATCGAATGTAGAAAGGGCACAATGACAGTTTGAAATGTGGTCCACCATTAAATACACAGTCGGGCCGGGTTCAAGGTGCACTGCCCTCCGTTTGAATTAGTCCACAAGCGTCTGTCCAATCACATTAGTCACTGTGTTCTCAGCCATATTTGCATGACCCCAATCACACAGAGCAAGATTAGCAGGGGTCAAAGTTTCCCGTGAATAATCTGCCTATGTTTTACATCCCTTTCTCCTACCCCTGTTTTCTCAACATGGGCCGGTCCTTGTTCATTTGGCCATTGAATTATGGCACATACGTTTCAATGTGCTATAATTCTCATATAAAGATTACCACATTTGTTGGCTTTTATTATCCTGGCCACACCAGTATCAAAACACAGCTGCAAAAGAAACCCCTTTATTTATTGTTTACTCACTGGTTGGTTTTCCCTTTCATTTTATTTCTTTTCCCAACCCCACCTCAACTATCTCTGTATTGGCAGCTGAAATCTTTCTGGGTCCCAAGGGCAAGCACATTCCTTCACTCACAGTTGTGCAATCCCTGACAATCACAGTTCCCCCATCCCCCTCTGACTCCCTAAACGCCCAGAACGCTCAGAGAGGCAAGCTGTCCAAGCTGTCTGGGCAATGTTCTGCGGTGAACTGGCTGCCCAACCAGACCAGTAAACAAACTCTGAGCCCTGACTCTGCACAAAACAACCACAAATGATGTAACCTCAAAAGGGTGGACATATACATTGCTACTTTTTCATTGTTTATTGTGTATGAAAGTAATTCTGAGGAGTGTCACAAATGTGGCACACACATACAAAAACAATTACGATGAAGTAGCTTAAATAACATTTATGAGAAATGTATAACAAAGATGACATATTTCTAACATTTGGTATGGGATAAAATGCTCCAGTTTGTTTCATTCAAGAACAGTTAGATGGCCTATAGTTAATTTTATTTAATTAAACATTTAGTTTCATTAAAAACACAAGTTAAAAGTCTGACTGGGTGATGTTAAGTGTCACATTGAAATGTTTTTAATGTTTGTTATTTATATTTATTTTCATAGTTTCTTTAAATTCATATTTAGTAAGTACACCAACATTTTTTTTTTTTGAGAAAAACGGTAATCGGTCCTTTTGCTTCTCATGTGATCCAAAAAACGACTTAACAAGGAGGACGCTGGTTCTTGTAGTGCCATGTTACTTTCCATGGGATCAAATTTTGGCAATAAAAACGACATTCCCCAGCATGCAACGCAACGTATTTTTACACTTCCTGTTAGCTCGGGAAAGATAGCGGACGAGCGGTCGAAAGTAATACTGATGTATTTTTGTAAAATCGTAGCATAATTGTTCAGGAACGTGCTATTCTGGAGCCTCTGCGGTCCGTATTTAGGAGACGACAATGGTAAGTATGTTACACACAAACACTGCTCTATTTTCTTCTTTTAATGTTAGCGTATTACAGCTAGCTTTCTAGCATTTCAGTGCTCGGATGATAACCTCTCCATTCAGTCAGTAGAAAACGTTAGCTTGTTAGTTAGCTTACTTACCATAGCAGGCTAAGGCCACAGCTTTGCAGTCACGACGTTTCACCACAAAGACGACCTACTACTACCGAGCTCAAATAAATTGCATAATTTTGATTTTGTCAAAAGTCTTGCACAAACATACATGGGTGTGGTTCACCTAACGCTAGTTTGTACGTTAGCTAAAGCTAACGCTACCGGTATTTACACAGCTATACTAAATAACTCTAGATAAATGCTCCTAGCTATAAATATATGAATATTGCAAGATATTAAGAAATTCTAACGTTCAATAGCAAATGAGTGACTGTTAATAGCCAACAGAGTAACGCTCATTGTTTTGTCTGAGCTATGAATTGTCTGTCTCTCATGTCACTTAACGTTAGACATCAAGGCCTGGTATTTCAGTAGACAATGTCTGTTGTAATCTCATTTTTGTCTCTTCTGATTTTATCGCATAGATCCGCTTCATTCTCATCCAGAACCGAGCAGGGAAGACACGACTGGCCAAATGGTACATGCAGTTTGATGATGATGAGAAACAGAAGTTGATTGAGGAAGTGCATGCTGTGGTAACTGTCAGAGATGCCAAGCACACCAACTTTGTGGAGGTATGGGATTAGTCCGTATTACATGTATGCATGCACGGTTGTATGGTTCTTTTGTACTGGGTGGTTCTGTGACATTCCCCATTATGTTACTTTGATCAGCTGAATCAGAACATTTTTCTAAATCATATCAAGGGCCGCAGTGTAATGACTGTAGCCACACTGTCTTTAAAAATCAGTGTTGCGGCTACCTTACAGTAAAATAATTAGGTGACTCACGGGTGTCTCGCATTACAAGCTTTTTCCAATAGCTGCTAAAACAAACCATAACTCTAATTTCTGAAGCAATTTGAAAACAAGGAGTTGTTCAATAGGTGGCATTTTAGAGAAATACACTGGCAAAAGAAACATAATCTTGGTCTGATTAGTTTTATTTTTATTATGCATTTCCCATGCATCCAAAGTTACTGAGTATCTTTTGGATACTAAGATACTGGCTGTGTTTTACCTTTTTTTTAAAGCTGGGAAACTTAAGTCCAAGTAAAGCTGCTGCTGTTGTCACAATATGAGACATGGTTATTAAGAGGCTTTATCTGTGTGTTTCTCCCAGTTCAGGAACTTCAAGATCATTTACCGACGTTATGCTGGTCTGTACTTCTGTATTTGTGTGGACGTGACTGATAACAACTTGGCATACCTTGAGGGAATCCACAACTTTGTAGAGGTAACGGACACACACACACACAACACATTATATATAGATTTAGTAAGTAGGGCTGCAACTAACGATTACGTTTAGCGATTTAATCAGACGATTTATTGTCACGATGAATCGTTTAGGTTATAAAATGTTGAATAAAAATGCTCATAACAATTTCCCAGTGCCCAAAGTGACGTCCAACAGTCCAAAACCCAAAGACTCTTCATTTATTGTCATAACTGACAAAAAATCTTCCCATTTAATAAGCTGGAACCAGCAAATATTTGACATTTATGCTTGAAAATTGGCGAACAATAAATCGATTATCATAATAGATTAATTTAGTTTCTATCGAGTAATCGTTGCAGCTCTATTAATAAGTGAACTATGATATTTTACTGCTCACGGTCTAATTGTTTTCAGGAATGTCTGTTAATGATTTACTTCAAAACGTTACCTCCTACTGTCTTGCAGCTCCTTAATATGAAACCTGCATTCTTGTGGGAAGTGTTGGCTGCAGTCAAATTATATGTATTGGTAGAAATTCATTTATTGTTTATTTATGGGAGATGTGCCTTTCATTAAGATACATAAGGTGTTTCCCACACTAACTGTATTATTTCAATGATATGATATTTATCACTGACATCACATAAAGTCTCATCTTCAACAGAATCTGGATTATCAGTGTTGCCAGGGCAACAAATGAGTCACAGTTTTACAATTTTTTATGACAGTATTTCGGTAGAAAACGCACCACAGCGAGTTTCCATGGAATCATATTCATTTTACATTCTTATTGTTTAGGGTGTGTCATTTTTACTTTGATCAGTGTTGGATAATACCAGGTGAAGTGATGCTGGAAATAAGCCTTCAGCAATCAAATAACAAGTTGATCACTAATTATGAACGGAGTCTGATAGCAACTGACTGCACAGACCTTGAACAAACACTGAAATGGCTAATAACAGCGTGCTCAACAAGACAGCTGTTGCTCATAGCAACGATAGTCATTTACTGCTCCATACAGTAAATGGAGCTCAATGAAGTGAATCACCAGTATATCGGGGACATTTATTTACTTTATTTTCTTGAATTTAAACATTTTTTATTACAAATCAAATACAACAAGCAAATAAATGAAAGTAAGATGACAAAGGGCCTGGCCCATGTTTTGACCCGGTAGATTTTTTTATGGTTTACCTGCTAGGATGAAAAATGAGACTTCCAGTGCTCTGTTCAGGAGCTGTGTGACCTGGAACCCCGTATTGATCACTGCGACTGTCATAATTTGCCCTTCACGGAGCAGCAGTGCATCATTACTTGCCACCACGTTATTCTGCCGCATGCGAGACGTTCTATCATCATGCCGGCATTTGTGTCTGTAGCAGAGGTTTTCAAACGCCACGCATCCAAGACAGAAATGTCCTTCTCACAGAACAGGTTTGCCCTACGGAGCTGATAATATGACGAGACACTGGAGCTCCTTGAGTAACACGTGTACACCACCCAGACATCTATAGCGAGACAGAAATGTCTGGAAAAAATGAGAACAATGTCATTCCTGAAATGTAGACTCTATAGTTTGGAATAATGCTCTTTGTCAGGCAGCAGTTGAACGCACAGCGTAACACAAATTATGCAGCCACATGGGAGAGTTGAATTGTAGATATCTCATTTGAAATGAAACTTCTTAGTTGGCTAATTATCGTATTATTTGATTGAATCAATGACTTAATCACCGTAACTTGCTACGTTTATTTTAAATCTCGGTGATTATGTGGAGACATTAGGCACTTCGAGTGTGTCTTGTTCAATCTCTTAGTTTGCTTAATTGCTGTTTAACAGCTTTTTTGCTTTTCTAATTGTATCCAGCTTTCCAAGTCAAATAGCACCGACTGGAATTGTGAGTTTATGGTAAAATCTACTGTTAGTTTTTCGGCTAAGATAAACAGTCGATCCATTTTCTATCCAGAGCTCTCGGGAGTGAAGGTCATCTGCTGTAATGCACTTTCTACGCTTGTTGCTGCATGTGGCCACATGCTCGAGGAGAAATAATCATGCATCAGTGCATCTTTTATTATTTATTATTCTTTATTTTTTTTTTTTTGCCATTGCACCCACATCAGGTCACGGAACAGTTGCACAGTTCTCACTTCAACATTCACATTAGCAAATCCTTAACAAGGGGTCAGTAATTCTGCCGTTATAAATTACACTGTATCACTGCTTTGAAATGATCTCTTGTGGGAACCAGATGAGACAGGAACCACATTAATTTTAATTTAGCTTATTTTAAAATGGATGTAGTGGAAATCGGCTTACTACACGGGTGTTAAGTGGATTCTGCTGCTACTACAGTGTCTTCCAGTTTATTTCTGCAATAATGCATCACATCAAGACATATAATTACCGTACACCTTTTATGTCTTGTCAAAGTAGAATATTTCGTTCCGGCTGCTATCTGATTGAATTACCGGTTACTCTTTCTTTTAAGGTGCTGAATGAATATTTCCACAACGTGTGCGAATTGGACCTTGTTTTCAACTTCTACAAGGTAAGGACGTCGCAAGATTATTTTTGCCTTGAGATTTTCCAAATGTCTTTCATTACAATGCCATGGCAACTGATATAATATTCACAACTCGAGCTGTCAGATAGAAAGGTAGATAGATATAGACAGACACACACTTACTCCCCCCCCCCCCCCCACAGAAAATACATTCTCCTTTTTAATGATGCACCACCCACGATTAAAGTGTTACGAACCAGAAATTGACAAATAGGAGAAATCAACAATGTAAAGAACTCCCAAATACATTAAACGTCCGTCTCTTCCACTCGTGTTCTGCTGCTCCTAAAACGATTTCACAAGCTCAGTCACCCGACTTCTCTCAGGCAAGGAGGACCGGTTCATCCCATCATGTTTGCCTCATTCATTTGCGCGTGGTATTGTTAGCCGCTCAGCATATTTAGTTTATCCGGCGGGTTATTTTTACACTTTGGTGACGCAGAGGTTGACCGCAGGCTAGATGATGACGTCTCATTTTAAGGGCACAATGTTCCAGGAAAGCCAAACCCTTTCACGTGTAGGGAAGAAGACCATGTCACTCCGGTTCCAGTTGGGTGTTGTTTGTGGTCTAGTCACTCTGTTTCAGTCCCGAATTGTTCATTTCATCATAATGTCGGACCACATCTGCCCTCTAATGCGCTGCCTCTCTCTACGCTTCAAAGGTGTACACCGTGGTGGATGAGATGTTCCTGGCGGGGGAGATCAGGGAGACCAGTCAGACCAAGGTCCTCAAGCAGCTTCTCATGCTCCAGTCGCTTGAGTAGAAAACGGACAACCACGCTTCCCACCCCCTCACTAACCTGCTGCCCTGGCCCACCGTCGCTCTGGAAAGGACCACCTATCAATTTCCTGCCTCTACAGCGCAGACGTCGCTCCTCACAGAGCTTCAGGAGGAGGGGTGTTTAGAAATACACCATATTGTTTACTTATGGATTATAATTCGCAAGTTCAATTAGCCTGTTTGTCATAGCGGTCTATATGTAGTCAACCAGCATAAAGGCTGTATATTTCAACATGGTAACATTTCATACGCTGCCTAAGTTACGATCAACTTTGTATTCTGCTCACTCTTCCCAAAGCCAGCGGCGGCAGAAATGAGTTATTTCATGTTGTAACCAGTTAGACTTTGCATTTATCTCTGTGAAGTGTGCAAACACTGATGTAGATCCAGCAGTGGGATACCGCTCTCTCTCCTGCCCTCCTCCCTTCATTAACCTCAACATTCATTTAATGGCACTACTGTAACTAACAAGCACCATGTATAAAGAGAGACCGCCTATAATGAATCCGCGTGCACTGAGCACTTACAACAGCCTCGCAGTCGGTCGTCTGAATCCATGTGAAGAACTGAGCCAGTGATGTGGTATTAGGCGAGCACGCCGTCAGCTCATTTTATATCTAGATCACAGTGCAAGCAAACTACAACTGGAAAGCCCTTTTGGAGCAATTGACCCACCACGGCAAGTTCATAATTGAATGGAGTGTACTTAGGACGAGTGTCATTTTGACGGTGTGTTATGGCAACCTGTGCCGCGTCAGACGTCCTCATCATGGCTGATCAACGACGTAGGTTATGTTCGCTCAGACAGCTGCGCTCTGGACGCTGTAATCGTTTTCGTTGCATTTCAGACGATCTAGATCGTTTTGAGGCAACCCGTTATATTCAGTGGTGCTTGTTGGTCACACTTAAAACACAAACACACTCGAGATGGAAAAAGACCTGGACATAGAAATGATATATTCCACAAGGCAGTACTGTGAAGTTGCGTATGTTGAATGTTGTGAAATTAACATTCCTTGCAGAAAGAGTGGTTATTGTTAGCTATATCTTGAGCAGTATTCACTTGCTAAACTCCTTTGGCATTGCATTAAATCAATTGGTTTTTAAATTCATCTTACAAGCCTAAAACCCACTTTTACTCATCTCCCTTTGCTGGACTTTAATGTTTGAGATTACTTGTCATACTCTAATTTTAACCATACCCACTCACAAGGGTGTCAAAGGTGGTTTCAAATGTTACTGTTGATGAACTTTTGTATTTTTTTTTAATGATTAGGCAGTAGTGAAATATGTACCTCTCCCCCTTCTTGTCCATGTGTGTTTGGTGAGTGAAGATATGTTTTTATGTATTATTGTCTCCAATTCAGCTACCCACTATCAACATGTCCCATTATATGTAAATAAAATAAACAGATGAAGTGATACATGATCAATCGCTCCTAAAGGGAATTTCATTCAAATTAGATCTAGCCTGACATTAAAATATGTAGTTAATGTCCTAAAAATATTCATTTTATTCATGTTTTTTGGCTTGTGCATCAGCTTTTAATGAGAAAATGAGATTAACTGAGCCTCGTGAGATGACCTGTGCAAGTGTCTTTGAATACAGTAACTGGAGATTTTTCTGTCCAATATTTTAGCACCATCTGGTGGTCAAACACTCTTCCACTGTAAATTATGCAACTTAGTTATGAGGTCATCCTGACAGCCTGCCTAGGATCAATAAATCAGTCAATATATCCACTTCAGCTACATGAAACCACTCTAGCCGTGGTTCCATCGACCCAAGAACATAAATCCAGACAATTGGACACAGAGGGCATTTACTCTTCATCATACGAGCCCTCTGATATCCTAACCTCACCCTGACCGCCTTTCGAGAGAAATGATCCTCCTGAAGAATGGAAGACGAGGCAGTTGAATCATGTACATGGATTCGTTTGTTAAAATTTCAGGGTCTGTTAAGTCAGCCGCCTTTAAACATTGATGTGTAATAACTTAACATCGGTGCTCACAAAGGAGGGGAGCAAAAGTGAGATGAACCTATATTAAGGATCTTGGAACAGGAACCAACAGAAGAGACAAGACACAGATACCATCAACATCCAGGAGACGGGTGACCGGTATTAACTGAAAAAACAAGCAGTTTACTGGGAATTGCATAATCATTACAATCAATGAGCAACATTCACCTCAATAGACAAATCTTATTTACAGCAGAAGTTACTTGAGATGTACAGTAGGATTTAGGTGGATTATATAACAGTTACTAAGCAACAACTGAGTTGAATTGCTTTCATCACATGATTGAATCCAGACTGGATAAAGAGCTAATCGTATGGCTATTCTGATGATCAGGAACTGTACAATAAATACATACAGATGAATGCAAGTGAACTGACAGAGCTCTGGTTCAACAGTATTCAACCGCCACCGCAAAACAACTTGTGAACCTGCGAGATCAGAGTTGGTGCTGCTCAGGAAGTCAACACCCTTTCATCGTTACCTCCACGTCAGCAGCGGGCAATAAACAAATCAAAACCTCAGACGGCAGGAGTTTTATCACCACCACAACAGCAGCTTTGCCTCACGGCGGCAGAAACAAGGAAGTCAAATACAGAATCTCAGTTGTTATTTAGTAAGAAATAATAACATCTACAATTAAAATCTTTATTACAGTAGGTCAAGTAAAAGAAAATGTACAGATCTATAGTTGCAGCATATAAACAAAACATGAAAATGAAAGTAAAAGTGCACTTGCAGAAGGAGACATCACACAATGTCAATATTTTATGAAAACTAAATTTTTCTGACCATCTGTCTCTTGATATCTTATACTATCTCATGTTTGCGCAACTCACCATATTTTTCCCCCTCAAGTGTTCTGGCTCACTTGAGCTTGAAACGCATATGGTTTGTCTGGGAGGACATATGCGAACACTTGAGACAACAAGAGAAATAGGTTTTGCAGGCAGTTTGTTTTGATCTCCTCTCAGCTGGGTCAGTGCGACCTGCTCTCAGTGGTTCAGACAGAAGCCAGCGCCTTTGACTCAGCAGCAGGGCAGAGGAGTCTGGGATGTTCTCAAGTCATTAACTCGCATCGCAACCTCATTCTCCTCCAGCGGCACCACAAACCGCGCTGTCAGTGTTAACATGCAAAGGAAGGAAACCACGTTTGAGAAGGAATTCCCCGTTTCTCTCTGGGGCAACGCAGCGTCTGTTCGGAGGAGAAAATGTCTGGGTCGGCTCGGCAAACTCATTGCCATTTTGGAGCTGCGTTGTGTGCTTGACAAAGAGAAGTGAAAACTACTTGAAAGGTTAAAAAGCAGCATGAAAGTTTCCCCAAACATAGAACTGAGGAAAAACCAACTGTGGTTTCCTGTGACGTCCCGCGAGAATGTAGCATGAATTAAAGGGAGTGAAGAAAATGAAAAAGAAAAAGAAAAAAAGCGTTGGAGCGTTATATTTGACAGTTCAGAAACGTGGTGACCAGGAATAAATGATATACTGTAGATCCACAATATCGAGTATATTACTAAGGTCATAACAGTGCATTTTAATGCAAACCGAAAATCCAATGGCTCAATGTAACACACAGACCTCAGACTGAGGAAAACAACCGGGCTCTACATTTGAGCCCGTTTGATAAATCGTAACTACACTTGAACGCACCGATTAGCTGCTTCCATTGGGATCAGGCAAAGTCACCGGACAACAGCTGCAGAAATCTTTACAAACATTTGCATTGTACCTGGTTTTCAGTATATCTACAGCAATTCTACACCAAAATCTGTGCATTTTGACTTAATTTAACTTATAAGGGGGAGGACACATTTGGACTGTTTATCACCATCAACGACCAATGAATTTAAAAGTACAGTTGACTCAAATAATGACAATAAAAAGCAAACTATCAACGGGTGCCTTTATGAATGTTAAAACTCAAAAGCGCTGACCAAACGAATCATGAATCTTATCTGGAGAGGTTGAACGATGAATATGCGCAAATTGGGTTTACCAATAATAATTTACAAACAATGATGTGCAAATGTAGAACGCATGAAGGTGTTATTAAAACCAGAATGGAAAGCACAGCGATAAAACAGCAGGGCGGCCCATACACGCAACCCTCGGCTCGTCCCTGTCTGGTAAGTAACTGAAAAACCTTTTTTTTTCCACAAGAGGATTCTTCTTCTTTATCATCCCAGTGTTTTCACACCGGGGGGGCGGGGGGGGGGGGGGTCCTCCATGCCCAGATGCAGGGGCAAAGGGGTTGCGGTGATCTCAATGACCACTCATCCAGGTGATCCGAGGTGTGTGAGACTGCAGACAGAAGGGTCCGACACACCAAAAAACACCTGGAGCTGCGATGTGCGAAGAGGAAGGAGACGAGAAGGTGATCACTGACACGTCCTTGTCGATACTGAGGCAAGTTACAGACAAAATATCCCGGTAAAGCCCGAGTTGATGACATGCCACTGACCTGTGGGGGACGTCCTGTCTGTGTGGGCCTGTGGGCTGAGCTGAGGCTGCCCCTAGCAATTACACTGCTGTTTATTCTGTGTGGCGGTGCCTCTCGGCTGTCGCAACTGCCTTAGCGAAGCATCTCCATACTGGATACCCGAACCCATCCTCTCTGGGTCCAGCTCGCCTTTCAAAGGAACCATAATGACAAATGTCAGCAGACATTAAACACTAAACCCGAAGGCGGAGCCACAGGGCTTCACGCGGAGATCATAAGCAAAAACAAACGTCTGCATACTCTCACAGAAACCTCTTTAACAACGACATGAGGAGTGTACCTGAATCTATCTTGTTGAGGATGGTGCGAGCGCACTTCAGAAAACCTTCCTCGACATTCTCCCCTGTCAGAGCACTAGTTTCCAGGAACATCAGCTCTGCACAGGCAAAAAGAAAACACATTCAAGGTGGAAGACAGGATGGTGTGGCATAACTTATGAAAAGCAAGCATATAGGATATAGTCAAAAAGAAAAGAAGAGTAATAGGAATAGATAGAGACTTGAAATGTGAGATGACATAGATTTCAGTTACCGTTCTCCTGGGCAAAGCGCGACGCTTCCAGGAAGGTCACTTCTCTATCTGCATCCAGGTCTTTCTTGTTGCCACACAGGATGATAACAATGTTGGGGCTCGCCAGAGTCCGTGCATCTGTCAGCCAGTTGGTTAGGGCATTATATGTCTCCCGACTGTAAGACAGGACAGATGGACACGTAGTGAGGGCACAAAGTTTATTGTTGGGGGTAAAGGATCAACTTGTAACGTGTTAAGCTCAAATGATTTCCCCTGTCTAGCCTCAAGTGTCCAAGTGACATTCAAATTTGTCATTTGACATTCAAAAACAAACATGTCCACCTATGCAGACACCCAGTGAAGTATTAACACAACAGTGTGCACATCCGCCGTCTGTGCCTGTTTTGGAGTACACCCGAAAGGCCTTTTTATAAAAACACATGAAAACTTACAAGCAGCAGGTAATTACCATTCCACAACGTCTAACTTTAGAACTACCAAACCTAAACAAAATGTTTAATATCTAGGTGGCTTGATATTTTATTCAGTCTAAATGCTTTTTTTGGGGGGTAACAGAGAGTTACTCTAATGTGTGTTTAAAAAAAACAACAACCTAACTTTACATTATTATGTTCTATTCAGAGCAACTTATAGAGTAACCATTTAGTCAAAAAAGTATCAAAGTATGCCGGAAAAAAGCTCATTGTTATATAAAGCAGTCTGCATAGGAACTTCTTTGGGTTGAAGCCACCGGTCACCATGGAGACCGGACCCTGGTGTCCGTGGTAACATGAGGCCAGTGAGGTGAGCAGAAGGGTGTGGGTCAGCAGAATGATGTTTAACAGCTGCCGTGACAAACGGCCAAAGAACGACGTCAGTCCTCATCCACATGCGGCTCGGCCGCAATCTGATTCACCTCCTCTCTCTCTCTCTCAGCTACTCTCCTGTCGGTCTTCCTGCTAACCTTTTCACCTGTGAAAAGAGATAAATGTCTCCATCCTCCACTCACTCTCTTGTTTTCCATCTCCTCCTTCTCATGCTCTCTTCCCCCCTGCAGTTTCCCCCCTCCACTCTCCCTGTTTTCTTCTCCTCAGGTGACACTTTTTGTGATGGACTTTTGCTTTCCGGGCTGCTGCTGCTGCCTGCCAGAGGATGTCTCTATATTACAGCTCCTGCCACTCAGCACTCCACTTCACCCTCCACAAAAGCCCATACATTCTTAAAAACACTAACCGTATTACATTCCCGTCTCTGCATTACTGCATTCACTCCATCTTGATTTGACAAGCCCTCTGTCGAAACCCAAAGCTCATGAAATACAGGCCCGTGAGTATCCATATTTCACTGTGTGGGACCCAGCGTGTAGTCATTAAATTGCACACTTTCTGGAGGTGGTATGGACACATTATAGGATCTTTTGCACCACACACACTGAAAACAACAATATAGGTGCTCATAAAAAGAAAGTGAGTTTAAGTAAACTGAAATACCATTTACAGTTGAGCTTCATGGGTCAGTAAGTTTCCATTTCAAATCCGGATCCAATTTCAGCACTGTATTCCTGTGAATGTCTGGTAGTGTGCTCCTCTAACTCCAAGGTTGGGTTTTGTGTATATTTTTGGTAGTTTTTAAATTATTATTTTGTCATTTAATGAAGAAAATTAGTCAAGTCTGCACAGGAAGGAACATGTAAGTACTTGTGTCTATATCCCACAATACGGAGCAACATCATTTGTAAATGTTGATTCTGTAACACAAAAGGCATCATTTGTAGAAAGGTAGAGGGACAGTAAGTGCAGCGATTGCTTTACCTGGTAATATCATAGACGAGGAGTGCTCCGGCAGCTCCTCTGTAGTAGCTGCGTGTCACAGAACTGTGGGGAAAATGCAGAAATCTTGGTTCAAATAATGCATTCACAGCATCAGCTGGGGAAGGTGAATGAAAAACTGTCCTTTGCTTTTTAACTATTATAATCTGTCAGGCACTTCATTAGCTGCTCAGAGGTGTGAGACTGAGGCCCCGCCGCATGTGACTGTGGGTAAAATGCATGAAGCTGGTAATTCATCTTTTCCTTGTATTTCTAAAAGGCGACATTGTAGGCCGTTACCGGAATCGCTCCTGCCCAGCAGTGTCCCAGATTTGCAGTTTGACCGTCTTTCCTCCGACGTTGACCACTCTGGAACCAAACTCCACGCCGATGGTGTGGTTGGAGTCCTGCTTAACTGCAACAGCAGCAAAGAGAGAAGGTAGTGAAAAGGGAGAGATTAGTAAGGAAATAGCACAGCAGAAGAACCAACTTCAGCACAGTTCTTGTCGTAACGTCGCTGTTTTTCTTCTTAATAAAATGATGTGGTGTTTAAAGAGAAGCCTTTCAATTTATCCAACAGGGGTACACAGTGCATTTTCAACCTTTCCTCTAATCTATAATAATATGTTGCCGTGTTGTTTAAAAGACCTAAGCTTTTTTCTTCAAAAGGCTCCAATCCACATTCGAGACTCAAGGGAGTCTAGATGAGATTAACGCTGTCAGCCTGCCCTCCCTTTCTCTCTCCAGTGACAGCCCAGGAACCTAACACGCCTTTAATCAAATTAATACGAGCATGTGTGTGAATGTGTGAGACGAGTGGGGGGGTTTATTTGATGCATGCGGCACGAAACAGCGCCCACGTCGATTTGATGTGCGTCTGTGTAATAATACAATTCTATACTTCACTCTTCTGCAAACCTCCATACTGGGCTTTAATGAGGGAAAACTTACACTTGTTCTCAATGAATTGGTGGAGGAGGCAGGATTTCCCCGTCCCAGCACTGCCAATCACCAGGAACTTAAACAGGAAGTCTGGAAAGCATAGGAGAGGAGGTAGAGATCAATGCAACGCCGACGTCAGGGGAGATTCTGGGCCTGCTGCTCTTTGCACTTCCATCCTCTGAGGCAATCCTCAGATTTCCTTAATGCCGCTGGGCTCCTATTTCACATTATCCAACGACACCAAATAATCACAAAGCCTCGCATGTGATCAGTATAACCTGCTACTTATGATTCTAATTGAATATGCTTGTTTGTCTGAGGTGGAAAATGACACCGACACCAGCACCTAGCAACACATGTCATTACAGCAAAGCCAGAGCTCATTAAGTTATTGAACGTGGCTTAGGTTAACCGATTTGCGCAGGGATTCAATGACCACAGCCAGCTGGTTGTGCAGATGTTTTTGTTGTTGTTGAGAGGGGGCCCTTGCTCTGGAGAGTACAACCCAACCTAAGCAGATGATACAGGACCCAAATGACTCGGGCCCCTGACATAAGAGGCCATCCACGGTACAGAAAGCCATTGTGTGCTGTGACCAAAAGATAGAGCAGGAGGAATTTACATACGTGGGCTGTGCTCCTGTTCCAACAAAAGATACGAACGAAGGAGGCGAAAAAGTGTGTTTATGTGCGTGTGAGAATCACAGGTGAGTCTGTGAGTAATGCGTAGAGAGGTGGTTAAAGGAAAAAATAGGAAATCTGAGAGTGATGGTGTGTTCCTAAGACTGCGAGAGCAAATAACGATTGCAAACTGCACCTTTCCTCCTGGGAGCCTGCTTCAGTTGGATTTTTAAGACAGTGTGCAATTTCAGTTTAAGCTTAAGCGCTGGCTCTGCAGGCAGGAGTGCTGGCCTGGCAAATGATTAGTGACTACTGTTGAGATTACCAGCCATGTGAACATCCTGTGAGTATTTAGCGCCACACAAGGTCAACAGAAACAGTAGTTTAAAAAAAAAAAAAGAGGAACAGATGAGATTGTTTCCCTGTGAGATTTAGGCGTCAACTTATTATGATAGTGCTCTTGGAGCCACCTTCCTCGGATGACGCATGCCAGCCGCTCAGTTTATGGTGCACCTTTGTTTGTTGAAGCGGGTGTTTTCTCATGCAACACAAGCTCGAGGTCAGATTCACGGTAACAGAACTGTTGAAGCGAAGCGAAGGAGCCCACAAGCACTTACAGTTTTATCCTGCAACAGCAGTCATTGTTATGTCTCAACCACACACCGTCACTGGTCGTGACAGCAGCACTGACAGAATCAAAGGCTAACAGCTCGGTCTTAAAAGCTTGCCTCAGCTTTTTAGCATCTTCCCTGGCATCACGTTATTCCCAAGCGAGATCTGCATACAACAATCAAGATGTCAATATGTCAAAGCAATGGGGAGAGAGGAACGCAGCGCTGAACCTCTCAACAGCAGCCTTTCAGGCTATTGTATACTTTACACATCAATATTAAATAACCCGAGGGAACAGACCAACACTGTTATCAGCATTCACTTACACTGTGACAACACTTAACACACTCAGGCCCAGATCTACCTCCAGTCTGTGTCTGATGTGTCCTCTGATCTACTGACAAAGTGCACACGGCCTTTTCACTTGAAGTTAGATGAGATGTTTGCCTTACTGCATGTGTACTCCAAGAAGACAGAAGGAAAACATGGAAACTGGACAGATGAGAATGAATATCACCAGTAAAATACGTGTAAGTCAATCAATCAACGGCAAGCAACACGTGTCTGTTTGTTTGTTTGTTTGTTTGGTAAACACAGGATGGACATTTTTCAATATTTTCTGACATTTATACATTTAAATTTGAGAAATGAATTAATCAATAATGTAAAATATTGTTAATGGTTAGCTTGAATATCTACTCACATATTGCCTACATAGAGCCATATGGACCACAGAAATAGGTTAGCTCAGTTGGGCAAGAACATCAAACAAAGTGTCTAGTATAATTCTAATAATTAAATTCATAATTACCCTGAAAAAAATGCTATTTAAAAACTGCCAGATCATTTAAGTTTATATATTTCTATTAATTTATATACACCATATTTTGCAACAATACTAGATAAACCAATGAAAGAGTCCCATACTGAGCAAAAACCAAATGAATGAAACAGTCCACCTGGGACCATTTAACCTGGTCATGTACTTATTGTATTCATAATACTTTTTGCCAGTTCCACCGCCAGCCCCCCGAGAGAGGAGACAGCAGGGGAGACAGACAGAAGTCAATAAAAAGGCAGTTAAAGCTGCCATTAGCACTGGCACTTTAGCATAAATACTGCCCACTGGAATAAAGTTTCATACAAGGGAATGAGGGAGACGGTACAAGTAGAAACAGATGGAGAGAGAGAGAGTGTGTGTGTGTGTGTGTGTGTGTGTGCGCAACAGGAGAGGATGCGGGTGCCATTTCAAAACAACTGGGTCTACTGTGTCTGGCCTATTGTGCTACTGATAGTATCAGGCAGTGTCATGTTAAACGAAAAGTAATAACTTTCTGTCAGTAGTATTGGTGATTGGTGATGATGTCAGTGCTCACACACAGGTGCATCCATGCCTTCTGTCAGCATTAACTTGTAATGTAGATTGTCTGAAGTACACAGAGACACACGTGAAGCTGCTTGGTTTCAGGGTGGATGGGAACAGATGTGGTGGAGACCACTGGGGCACCTGACAGCTGCTGCTCCCCAGGTAACCGACGGATGATAAGCCACAGCTATCTTACTTCCTCATAAAGGCCTAGTGGCTAAAAGCTACCTCTTAAGTAAAAACACACAGCACATAAGACATTTAACATTCCTGCGGCTTGCAAGTCACCCTATCTGCTTGAAAACCCCCAGCTCAGGTAACCTCAACCTCTCCAAACACGTTGTGTTCATGTATCGACATGCTACTGTAGCTGCGTGTCCCAAGTTTGTCCAACTTTTACCTGGAAATGCATCACCATCTGTTTGCTCCTGTTACTGACGATTTGAGGAAGCAATGCAACTTACTTCGCCATTGTAGGACAGAGGTGTCAGCGGATAAGCTAAACGCGAAGCACTAAAACTATACCCCCTACTTTGAATGAAATATCAGCAGCAAACGTTAGTTATCACTATTAAAACCGACAAACATGGCGAGGTGGCAGCTAAACTAAGCTAACCGTGTAGCTAGCCAACTAGCAACGTTGCTAAGAGCCAGGCTGTCACATCACACCACAGAGCAGTGTGTGTGTGTGTGTGTGTGTGTGTGTGTATTAGCTAGCAAGCATGAAATTACAGTGTGCCGCCCCGACAAACATACCGTATGTCTCAGACATGTTGACTCTCGCTGTATGAAGGACTCAATCGGGCCTTTTAACTGTTCTCCTGGTATTGTGACAGCTGTGTGCTCGCTGGGTTCACACCTCTACAGGGTGTTTATCTACGATGCTAGCTGTTCCTTTCCTAGCTTTTTTTTTTGGCTCCGACCACAACCAAACACGGCTAGTCGTTCGTCATCTAGTGTTGCCTTCTCGTGTTGTTGGCCATGTAGGAAGTTTGAGTTTCACAAACATGACCAACCCGACAAAATAGTCAAAAATAAGTTGGATATTCTCTTTTTGTGCGGTTTGTACATGCCTCATATTTTTTCTGTACCTCGGAAATCCCGGCAATGCCATTATAGATCAAATAGAAAACCAGATCGCATTGGCTAATTTATCATTATATTCGCACTTGTGTTCTTCGGTTTGTCAAAAATGTGTTTCCGTTATTTTTTTAAAAATGAAAGTCAAACTTACCAAATGGCTCTTGTACTACAGTTTCCATTTCGTGTTTTCGTTGACTCACTTAAATTCGCGACAAGTATTTTTCAGTACTGAGAAGAAAGTGCTCATTTATAGAACTGGAAGGCAGCATAAGGAGTATCTCCAGTCTCCCCTTTTTTGCCTAATTACCGGCATTTTTGATTGTCGCTTAATGCAGTTTTTGTTCATAAAATCCTAATCTAGTCATAATGATTCTGCTATTTATATTAAAGTCCAAAATTTAACAATATTGATGCTGTATTTGTGTAGTCACGTATTTCTGTAGTCATACAACAGCGAGCCACAAGGTGGCAGGCAAAGATAAAGTGACATGAGTAGGCTACTGAATTTTCTAGACACAGCCACGTGTAGTTTTTACACCCACACACACAGACACACAGACACTCACTCACTCACACAGAGCCCAGGGCGTGGAGTGCAGGGCCGCCCAAGGCCAACAGGTGATAAATTACAGAGCCTTCCTCTCTGCTACTATCTCTCAGAGTTCCTCCCTGCCTTTGTTCTGCTTTGGCAGATCCACTCATCCTCCCCAGCCTTGTTAAAAGCTTTTTTCACTAAGATTAAAGACAGAAGGAAACACAAGGCTCAGCGTCGTGTGGGGGCACGGATGTTTTCCTAAGGTGGGCTACAAGAAAGGCTGGTCTCAAAGGTGTGCAGCGGGCAGAAAGAAAAGAGGGAGGTTTTTGCTTCCGTTGGGTGCTCTGCTTACCTTTGAGGGTGTCTCAATGCTCATTGTGTTTTTGTCTCTCTTGTCCTCCTACTTGTCCTCTCGTCCATTCCTTGTGTTTGTCATCAGAGAAGTTTGGACTGCAGGGCAAACAAGGTGCTTCGTGTGTGTGGGTTGTTTGGGGATTTTGACCTTGGACTATCACTGACAGTCCAGACTAAAAGCAGAGAGGCCTGCTGGATTCATGTGCTTTTCGACGGACATGTCATGTAGAAAATAGCTATGAAGCGAGGGGGGGGGGGGGGGGGGGGACAGAAATTAGGTCCTTTCATGTCCCCGTCCAGACAGTTTCAATCCAAGATCAAAACAAATGTGTTCATGATGAGCACATTGGGGGAAGCCCCACATCAACCCAACATTCACAATGTTTACAACAAACAATGAGTCATTTTCCAGAGGATAGTGTGAGTGAATCACCTCTTGAGAGAGGTGAGCTCTGCGGCTTGCGGGCATCACTGTGAAAATCACGGTGTTTGTCCCGTCATTAGTCATTGGCCATACAGTAAAACAGAGGGATACCTGACAACCTGCTGTTTTATATACAGACACAAAGGTATTCTATGAAGTAAGGGCTATTAAGACACACCGTGGTGTAAACATAGCCAGAAGGTGTGAATGCATTAATGAGCTGAAACAAGTACACGGACTGTGGAAAGGCAGAAAGTATTTACTCGAGCTGACAGACTTCACCTACAGAGGTGCTGTGACTGCAGCAGTTTGAAAAATCACAGCTCTAAAACTCAACTGTCAAAAGCTGAATGAGTCCACCAGACAGACGGTTTTTGTGTGTTCGAGTAGCGAACGAACAGTGCGGCTCTGATTCAGACTGAGGGGGTGTATTTATGTGCATACCTGCTCTGCACAGCAGTGCTTGTGCAACTGTTTGTTTGCACGCCAGGACATCCTCTTCAGTACTGTACCTCGCTCTGCACTGCCTACATCAGTACACCCCTACTAGGTCACCGTAAATGAGAGCAGAAACCCCCAGGCTATTACATTTACTGTAAGTAAAGGGAAAGATGAGCCTCATGTTAAAAAATTTGGACTGAAGTCAAAGAATTACTGAGATGAATTACGAGTTACAAATAAAAGAGAAAAAGAGAGGTTTGGCATATGAAGTTCCTTTTAGCTGATCATAGTTCATGTCTCTTTCATAGTTCCACTATAAAGAGAGATGTAATGCTGTGGATACCCTGCAGTCAGCTATAAATAGACTGCAGCCTATTGAACTGCCTTTTATCTATGAAAATGAGAGCATAATGTGACGGCTGTAGTTTCATTGTGTTATTTTTTCTCCATCCAGAGGGTTTGGAGCTCAGCTACCATTGCATTCCTCATATTTTTCTATACAGATTAAACACTTCTGTCTTTGTTTTGACATTAAGTTAATAAAAAGAGAGCAGATTTGATCATGTTTACAGACTTGCTAAGTCTAATCAGGATTCAAGGTTTTCCTCAATAAGACTGAGTTCAACCTTTTGGTTAAGCGTTTCCCCCAAAGCAAGAGTCATTGTGACGTGATCATACAAGCTAACAGGCAGCTTCCTTTAAGGCCACAGCAGACAGCAGGCTGGAGAGATGATCTAAAATTGAACGAAGGCTGACCTATTGGTTTTCACTTGGCAGAGAAGGATATCCATTTTGCTTTTACCAACCACAAAAGTATTTCTGTTTGATTAATATAAGTTATAAAACATCGTATCTTTCAGGCCTACTACTGACTGACAGAGAGACAGACTGACCTGAAGATTCAAGGAAGCATTATCTTCCAGTCCACTTACTGTAGGTTTACTCTGCAGGTGGCCACGAAGGGGTACTGAAATGAGACCAAGTTCCAAAGGAACAGAAGAATGTCAATGAGTTCAAGGGTCCAAGCAAACCCAAAACAGCGCAGGCACCTCATAACAACCACAGCACTGGAAGCTAAAGTGATGCTAAAGGGTTAAAAAGCCTGCGAGCTAGATCAGGCAGGCCAGTTGTATAACATATATTCAACAAAAGGATCACTGATTCACTTCAGCAAGCTCACTTTTTATTAGCTGGGCTAACTTGGATATCATGAGCAGATCTCATGGTTCTGTTAAGTTGGTGTTTGTGTGCTTGGCAATATCACAAATTATCGTCACTTCAAATCTTCATCTGAACTGGTTGTATTCTCGAGGGAAATGACGAGGCCACATGTAAACTCTGTGCACATTTGATATTCGCGTAGTAAATCCATTCCACATGGATTGAACTGGCTCGCTGAACTACTGTAAAGATTTACAACCGTTTTTAGTCAAAGTCACATAGAGTTTATCCATCTAAGAAATTTGAGCATAATTGCATTTCTGAAACACACTCAGTTGCCAGTTTTTTCCATTCGCCCAACTAAAACTGATGCAGTCTAATGCAGCAGCCCTGCAACATATCTTACATTCACAACATTCAGAATGTTCAGTTATTGTCGAAACTGTTTGAAAAAGGTGTTGATTTAATTCATTTTGTGGTGCTGTTGAACTTTACACTTTGAGGTGTTTCTAATATTTTGTCCACCCTGTTTATATCAAGGTTAGATTAAATGTATGCATGTTAATTAGTTTCTGCAACAAATTATGGTTTAAGTGAGAAAGAGGTCATTTAAGTTAGAGATGTGGTCGGGTTGAAAGCGTGAACTGCGTTAGTAGAAAGAACCCTGCCGACGTCCCCGGTGGCAGATCACTATCTTAACCCCATCAGCCTCCTCCATACATCTCCCGCTGTCACTGCACCAACTCGCCCCTCTTCAACTCCACGCCGCCACCTTCTCCTCTCCTTCTGCTTTTCACACTGTCTGGAGCCTGGAGGAGAAAAGGAGGGCAGTTTAAATGTTGTTTGTGGTCGGGTTGAGCTTGGAGCCGGCAGGAAGGTTTCACAAAGTTTTTTTTTACTTCGAAGTAAAATGTGTACATTATTCAAACCTACCGACAGCCTACGCCCACTCTCTGTGTGGTTTAAGGCATTACACACATAGTGACAGTTATCCTGAACAGGGATGAAGTCTGGTCCTAGACAAAACCAATGAGCAAAAACACAATGAATGATGGCTGAATTCCATTTAGGTGCTTCTGTTTCAGCGTCCTGGTATTGTGCTTGCTGATTCACTGGTACACGACTGACAGGGACATTTAAATACATCAAATAGAATGACTTAATGTTATTAGTAACACCTGTGCTTTCCTACCATTACAAATCAAAATATATGAAAAAGGCCTGTTTTGAAAAATATCATAAAGCAGGGGAAACCAGCCTGTAATGTTGCATTTATTTTAGTTTACTTTGTTATTATTTGTCATTTAACATATCTTTATGTTTTTTATTGATAACTCAGTTCACAACCCAATGCCGTGCTAACTGCGTTACAAACCTTTTGTTCGGTAGCCGGACAAGTTCAAAATAACACCTGAAAGTTAAAAAGACGACTGCTGAAGGGTTTCGTCAGGGTGAGAAAAAGATTAGCTGGGGGAGGGAAAGGGAACAATGAAGTAAACATCCTGAAAGAAGACAATGCAACATTGTCTTTCTCAGCATGTTAATGCTATAGGTTCCCGTTGTTCAAATTGTGTCTTCTCCTTAGAGGCTCACTAAAATGTAATCTAACACCCAACTGTTATTTTCACATGTTGCGTCAGTCGCTTGCGTAAAAGCTTGATCTGATCAGCCAAAGGGTGTTGCTGGAATCATAAGGGAAAAAACATGAAAAACATTTAAATCTAGCAACATGCCCTGATGTGTTCCTATCTTCATCTTGGCCACATTGAAAATAATCAATCACAGTCTTTTGCCTCATGTTATGAAACATACGGACACATTAAGGTCTCATCATCGACTCTCACTGGATGCATGCTGGATGTAACTTGTTGCATGATGTCATTCACAATGTGTGGAGTTCATACAGATCTGCTGTGAAAATGGTCTTGCAGGTCCTAGGGGGGTACAAAGTGAAAGGGTAGGTAGAGGCGCCACATCTCCCCTCCTCTGTAGCTCACTGTCGGTGCTCGTTCTCCTTTCAGCTCCAGCACTGCAAATAAGAAGCACTCATATTTCTTCATTTAGGGGTATTCTGCAAATGTGATTGTCACAGTTCATCTTTCAACACACGCTTAACTGAAAAGACCCCTCCATAAAACATCAAGGAACATGCCAGACTGCACGTACACAAAGGCTGATGCTTGCTGGGAAGAAAAGGCTCTTCCTTTACATTGTATCTGTGTGTGTGTGCAGCGGAGGGAGGAAATCCCTGCTGCCCACAAAGCCTCAGTACCTGCCATCTCTCCTGAAGACATATATAGTATCTGAGTAGAACAAAAACAAACTCAACATCACAGCCTAATTATTAGTTACTCAATCTGTGCCTTTGATGTTATCTTTTCCTTTCGTGAATTGCTTTCTTTATCACTAACTCTCCTATCTCAGAGGTTATCTCTCACGTTCTCACAGCGGGCTCATATACTTCCCCCAGGCACAAACCCTTCCCTATTTTTCTCCGTCCTCTCACACCTGTCAGGAAGCCTGAGAATTTATCCTCTCCAAAAAGATATAATCCCATAATTATTTGATTATCTCACTTTGAGTGACTATTTTAGACTTTGGCTAGCTATTATATGTGTGAAGTGAATACAAATGATATACAAATCTCTGCATGAAGGGCTATTTCTGTAGTGAATTATTAAACAATTATATATCTAATTGAAGTCATGTTGCTAAATAAATATCCCAAACTGAAGTTGATAGAAATATATGAAAGTCCAGGACAACAGGTAAAATCTAGGTCAGTGGAACTTGTCCATAATGAAATCCAAATGTGTGTATGCGAACAGGAGCCGTTCTCCAACTTATGGTGTTCATTTGTGTGCTCTTGCAAGTTCATGCATGCCCTTTGGCCAGCCCTGCAGCAAAGTGTCAGGGAAGGAAAACAGTCACCCCCTTAGGATGATGTCAGGGGCCATGACGGATGACATCACTGACCACAACTCCCACAAATCAAAGAGATGTCTGTGCACATCCTCTCAAAAAGTTAAAATAATTGTACTGGAAGTGTTCTTAATTCAATTTCTGCATGTTTTCATTGTAATTCTAAACCTGTGCACACAGGTTAACACAGTAGACAAAAAGCCGTGTGATAAAAGTGCATGACAAAGTAAGGTTTAATCAATTTAACATGCAAAGGATGATAGAAGAGAACAAAAATGCCAATTAAATGCTGAGTCCAGCTTTTTAAATGTGAGGATCTGCTTGTTTCAACTGTTTTGTATCATTGAAAATTAGACAACTTTGTGTTTTGGTTTTTCTGGGACATTTTTATTTTTCACAATTTTTATACATTACACAGACTAAATGACAAATAGATTCATTTAAAGGACAAACATAATAATTGAACTGAAGTAGTTTCATCCCTCCATGTAAACTTAAAAGAGGTGCTGTCAAAAGCCTCAACCTGCTAATGTGTCCTAATTCCACCTCACAAAATCCCCTCTCTATTTGAAACGGGAGAGAGGGTCATTGACCTCAGTTAGGCAGGTTAATATGGCTAATGGGCCCAGGTGTGCAACACCTGTGCTTTGGTCAGACCGCTCGTGCAGGTGAGTGCGGCTCACCCTTGTCCTCTCCCCCCCCCGCTGCCCTCCTTTAAGCTCCTCTAATTGTGTTCTCATCCCACATCCCTTCGAAAAGCTCCAAACACAAACTCAGCCCCGCCTCATGATGCCGCTCTCTTTATTCTGCTCTTTTCCTTTCTTCTCACGTAGAGGAATGTGTACTGTGTCTGGTTATATGGCAGACTGCGTGACATTCTTGTCAACAGACCGATCAGATGAATATATGTAGCGGTACAATACCATGCATTTTCTATTCTCAATGATGTTCTTTACTCATTTAAAGACATCTATCTCCCCTCATGAACAAACTATAAATATTCACCAAGAGGAAGGGAACACAGCTACTGTATTTTACAGAACAGTAGAGAAATAAGACAATACAGACAACCAAATAAAAACAAGACCAATCTAAAAAAAAATGTACGTCATATTTTTTTTACCACCCTGCAGATGCTAAGCTTAAAAAAAAATATATACCTACATTAGCTGAGTTTTTTTTATTAAGTTTTCTAAAACTAATTCTTCTAAATTGTTAGCAAACAGTTGCCTATTAACACACATAGCAACTATAGGGCACCATTACGATAATTTTGAGTTGTGGTTTGTGCCACCTTTTGAATGTAAGTCCATTATTTATTGTCCTTTTAGTTCTGTTTTTGGTCTCCCCTAACTCCTGAAAGAAATATCTGACTCTTTAGTGGCTCCCCTATGCTCAGCAGCTAGTGTCTGACTGTGTCTGTCTGCTGTTTGGTGCTGAGCAGGTAGTGTTTCACTGAAAACAGCTGCCTGCTATCACCAAAAATTACACAGTGAGACTGAACCAAAACGGAAAAGCCAGAAAACCAAAATAATGAGCAGAAAGTCATAATAAAGCTGTTTAGTTCAGTGGAACTGCAAAACTGGGTGATAATTCTCTCTCTTGTCACTACAAGCAGCCTGCATACAAGAAGGCAAATGATTGATTGTTAATATAAAAATATAGTTGCTTTATAATGCATGACACATGCTGGAGAATCAATTTCGTCACAGTGTGACTTTATAGTTTTTATTTCGATAATCAATCAATAGTAACATGTAAATCAACTCTGAAACAGTACATTGAGGCTAAAATTTGAATGTTTGTTGTTTGACTTTTGTAGAAGTCTGTGCGAACAAAACTATCTCTCTTTTCCAGCAGGAGTGTGCCTCTGTTCCCCTCTTTAAGCACCTTTTCATCTTCTCTTTCTTGGCCTCCTGTCCCCAATGCAAACATTAGCCACAGACTTGTCATCTTTGCCTAATAAAAAGGCTCAACTGGGCTAAATCCCCCCCACGCTCCCCCCCCCCCCTTCTTTAGCCTGCGACCATTTTCCTGAATAATTTCATAAAGACTCGTTTCCTTCGAGCGTGATGGCTGACTTGACTGCCTCCAAAGACTCTCAGTTGATAAAGTTAAACCCTGGTCCAACAGTAGGCCTTTATAAGCCTGGGGTTAGATTAGCTGGCCACACCGCTCTGAGTGGCTCGCCTCCAGGGGCCTGAATGGTGGCTGCACAGCAACAATGGAGCACGGGAATTATCTTTTGTGGAAGTGACAAGTTTTGAGGCTGAGTAGAGGGAGTCAGGAGTCCTTTTGAGCTCACGTGGGAACATGGCAATTTAGTTTAAAAAAAATGTTGTTGTTATTATGACAACAATGTCTCTGTCACACACACACCCATGAGTGTGAACATGCATCACGTTATAATCAACTCGATCCCGCACTACTTTCACCCACTTTTCTCCCAGAGTTTCACACACTTAATTTCTGATTAACCTGCTCACCACTCGTGACAAAAGCAAAGCCCTTTAGGCTGTGACAGCCTCTCCTCAGGGACCCCACCCTCACCAGAACACCCACTCCCCGTTCCCCAGCCCCCCTTCACGGCAGAAACAAATAACTTTCTCAGCAGGAGGCTTCTGCTGATCACGTTGCCATGTCCAGCGGGCTGAGGAGATGGGAACCTTTTGTTGATTCTCTGTTCAAAGTGTGACTTTACCTTACAGTCAACATATGGACAACATGTGGCGCGTACCTCACAAGATGCCTTCTTTCTTCGCCACGTGTAAAAGATTTCAATGAGAGCACAATTACTTTCCCGTGTAAATGTGGTATTGATTTGATGCCAAGCCAAATATTGCTCTGATGTTGTGATTGCAGTGGAAACTGGGTAAGCACTTGTCTTTGATCACCACACGTGTAACTAATAGCAACAGAGTACACAGCATACGAAGCGGATTAATCTTCATACAATGAAACAAAGTCTCTCGGGTCGAAATGCAAGCTCCCAGGTGACTGTCAGGGATAAAAAAAAATGAAATTAAAGTCTTAGGAAAGTCAGTTGGAGACAGCATCATTCCTGGTGTGTGGATGAATGAATGTAGGAGGAGGCTTATTTGGGGTTTGTTTGCCTGTAGCCATGCTGAATCAGCTCCCTCCATTCATTCTTGATTGAGAGCTGTGAGTGGCTGCCGGCCAGGACAAGCAACCCCTGTGACCTAACTTCCTTTACCTTCTTGACACACACTGACTAACGCACAACTTCCACTACTTTCTAGACATCCATACACACTAAAGGCTTGGGTTAGTTATTGCATTTGCACATGGGGATGCATATGTGTGTGTGTGTGTGTGTGTGTGAGAATGTCTTTCATTTCCTCTGTAATCTCTTAATCATAGAGCCCTCCTGGGGGCCGCAGCCTCTGTTTGAACAGAAATCACTTTCCATGATGTCACTTCCCCTCACACACACACACACACACACACACACACACACACCTCCCTTCCAGATTCAAACTTGGAAGGGAGATTGTTCTACATACTCGTCTGTATTGTGTGCTGTGATTGCTGATTCTGCTTCACTAACCATATTTATTATCCATTTCATAATGACATATTATGTTATAAGATGTGTGATAGCATGTCAGCGTTAAAGGGTAAAGGAGAAAGTTGGGAACTGAAACATAGTCACATTTAGTTGAAGTGGCTAAAGTTCAAACTCACAAAACAACACTGCACACGTGACGTGAGGATAGCTGCCAAGAGTCTCACATTACATCGAGCTATTTTTAAGTGTTTGTTGTTGTGGGTTTAAACAGAGAGGAGAACAGCAAGAGAAACTCAGGATGTTTACTCTGGGCTTCCACAGATTGTCTCTGAGATTTTATCTTGATTCATCTCAACTGGACAATTGGTGGTAAGAACTAAAGAAATATGGAAAGACTAAAGAGACATGCAAAAGGTCACAAACAAGTTCATTCATTGATGTTTAATAGGACAAAAGTCTTACAGGACCTGTGATTGGTTATCACGTGAATTTGTTGACAATGTCTGTGCACACTGATGCAACTTTAAACATGTAAAAATAAATCACAGTTCAGATAGATCACATAGTTCACACACTGTGTGGTCACAAATGACACAAAGTGCTACTGAAATAACAACTAAGCTGACAAATGAAAATAACAAGTAAAAAACAAAATGCTAATTGGAGAACCCCCAACGTAATTCCTTTATTAAAAACAATTTCTCAAACTATTATGATTTACAAATTGTGCCATTTATTCAGGGATTCATTTGGGTGTTTTAGTTAATCTATTTATAGTTTTTTCATTTTGTCACACTGCAGTCAAAATGAGTCAGGCCTATAATCACATCAGTGAAGACTTATCAGTATTATAGTTCATAGGTCATATCACTCACTCTGGAACACCTGTTTACTTTAATAGTTTATGTCTTTTCTCAGTATTAACATACTTTTATGGAAATTCACATCATACACCAAAACACTGAAATAAAATAGAGCTATATATTTTCTGATCCATCAACACATCACACAGCGCTCGTCTCAACACAATGCATAGTCCTTACATGTTAGGAAGAAGTGATGAAATACTATAAATGAATGTTTTCACTGGAGGGCTGTTCCCCTGTAAACAGACCTGCAGAACTGGAGGAGTGGAGCTTCACTGCCATAAATACTCCTTTTGTATGTGTGTGTGTGTGTGTGTGTGTGTAACCAAACACAAATCTATCAGCACATATGGATTTTGAATGAGGACATGTGTTGTGAAATGATAATAAGTTTGTTTATAGGTTTACTTGTATGAGCAACTCTGTATGTGTGCGGTTGAGAGAATAAGCACACACACACACACACACACACACACACACCTACACACCTACACAGAGAGACAATATTCTGCAGTTTTATTAACTGCTGGAGGGCAGAAAGTAGACTCCTATACAAATACAATAGTGCTCATACTGTAGATATACAACAGCTTTTGGCTAGCTTAAGGTTGAGCAGTTACCTGGGATGGAAGCAAAAAATGAATCTTGTGTAGAGAGTTTCTGTGCTGAAATCAGCTAATGTTGTTTTATATGTTTTAAATCAAAATGGTCGAGGTCTTCAAGAACAGAAGTCACTCAACTGCATGGACCAGGAAACAAATGATGATCGAAAAAGAGGCTGAAATCTGTAAAATGTCTGAGTTATATCATTCATAACTCATTCATAACTCACAGCATAAATATACACCAGACAGCACACCACCTGCCCACATACCCAATCTCAGTCGAAATTAGTATCTCATGGTATTACTCAAAGTTGAAAAAACTTCTGCATGATATTCAGCTATCTCATAGAATTAAAGAATATGAATATGTGCAACACTTTCAATCCATATCCAGAAAATTAACCTTTGTTATATTCATATTTTAACTGTCTAATAAGACATTACATATTCTTAATAGCTTTTAAGGTCATCCATAATGTTTTTCCAACCTTTTGCTACTTCTACTTAATAATGCTTCATACTCACACCCATGGATTTCAGTGTTGGTGTCTGTGTGGGATATGTAAACCTTAGATTCGTGCCTCCTGCTTGAGTCCATCTATTTGTGTTTTTTAGAAATATTTTAATGGTGGCCTCATATCATCTCAGTTAGCTGTCTAAAGTCATTATTATTACAGATTTTCTAGCAGGTATTGCCTGCCAGTCAGGCTTGTTATCCTCCACTGGACAGAATCAAGGCCATCATTTCTAAAATACACAGCAATTTGCCAGTAAAATATCCAGCTTCTCCTAGCCATTCAAATAAATCACGTTAAGCTCCTTTGACACGACGCTGGCTAGGCAGTCCCTAATAAATGCTTCAAGTTAACACACACTCAGCAAGGGATCTCAGTTGCCACACACATATACCGTCATCAGACACGTTTATACACATAAGCACATGAACAGAGACAAGTACACACAGTATCTCCCCCCATCATCCTGTACGGCGTCTCTCTTGATCCCCTCTGCCTAAGCCAGTCTGCTCTGTCTCCCTCTCAACCCAAACAAGCTCACGTTTGGAGAAGAAATTGGTCCAATAAATCAAAACTGTAACCAACACCAGCAGCACCACGCCTGCGTTTCTCTGTCCCGCTGACCCCAGGAGCCCCATTAACCAGCTGTAGTGGGGTCCAGGGAGGAAACGGGGCAGCCTGGACTCCTTCCTCCCTTCCCTGCTTGAACCCAGCACAGCACACGGCACAACACGTTTCCCACACACTGTTGGGGTTCACCTCTGACTTCTGACCCTGCAGGAGGGGGGCTGGATTGGGCTATGGGGGGGGACCACCCAGTGAGGCTCTTAGGGGGCCCCCTGGGGATGGGATGGCTGAGGGGTGTGGGGCTAAGACTTCAGGGGACAGCATTATAGTGGGTTAGGAAAGGGGAGACATGTATTTGGTGAGAATGGGAAAAACAGCAAAGGAGGGGTGAAAGCCTCTTTAAACTTTGTGAACGGGTGTCGCGGTCACTAAGTACTTCAATAAATGACCAGTGGACAGACTGACATCTGTAAAAAAGCTCATCCTGGAGCTTGTATCTCTCTTTCCACGACTGAGGTCTTACTTGATTTGTGTCATTTTTGCCGCTCTGTATCTGAGAGATGAAGAACCTCACTGATTGAAGTCAATTACGATTGGTGCTAGGGGGTGAAATGATAACATTAGTTCAGGAGTGAGTAGGACTGATGGAGTGAGGATAGACTCATTCTGTCCCTGGGATGTAAATCTCTCTTTATCACCCACCAAATAATAGTCCCAGGGCATTCACTCAGGCAGGAAGGCGCCCCAATAAAACTGCCAGATTGTGCCGACACATCATCAGGCGGTAAAGTCTCACTGGTGTTACTGAACGGTTATTTTTTTGGCAGAGTTACATTATTGTTACATGGTAATATTGTGAGCAGGTTTTTTTGGTATCTGAGATTTGAGGGACAACTATTTCATTTGGAAACCTCAAATTTCACAATATCTTTTGTTGACATTAGTGTTTTCTCACTTTATCTTCTGGACATGATTTTCTGACAATTTATTTACCCGTGACAGATAAAATAAAATAACAAAATCAAACCTTTGACAAAGAATACCTATTTCTAATAATTTTCTAAATATCTTCATACTCTACTGAAATTAATGGAAGCAAATGGCTGCTTGGAAGGTAAAACTTAAAACAACCTTAAAACATACCAAATCACCAAATACCACACCAAAGATTCACCAAATCCAGTCTAGTCCATCTCTTAATACTTCCCTACTTGGCCTGTTGCATTCAGCCACATGTAGAGCATGTAGAGCTCTATGACACAGATGTTTAAGCCATCAGGCTTTGGCTACACAGGCAATACTTGTTCATCAAATAAATGTCAGTTTTGGTCTTTTTATGAGATGTTTTGAAACTTCTAAATATGATATATTATTATTTGAAAATGTATATTAAAGATTAATAATGATAAAAAATAAGCATTTATTATAGCTACACATGGAGAACGCAGATGAGATGAATGAGTTTCAGGCTGTAGAAGCCCTTTATAGCCCTAAAATATACAATAGAGATCTCAGAAAGAGCAGAAACTATTCTTGACTGTCTTATGATGCACTACAGTGATCCTATTTGATCCAAGCCTGCACAGTGGTGGACAGAGCATAACAGATAACGCACGCAGAGGGGAAGAGAGGAACAGGGTAATAAAGAAAGAGTGACAGTGGAAACAGAGCAACAAAGAGTGTGAAAACAAAGAGATTTGACAGGGCCGGAGCAGGAATGTGGCGACAGGTAGTGCAGGGGCCCAGGAAGCAGGGAGACATGGGAAAACATGGAAAGGGGAACAATAGCAGTGGTGTGTGTGTGTGTGTGTGTGTGTGTGTGTGTGTGTGTGTGTGTGTGATTGGGTTAGGAGGTGGGGTGTAGCAGGGCTCAGGGGTAGATCGGTTTACCCACCACCACTTACCTGCTCAGCACAGCACTCAAGCTGGGAGCAGGCCTCAAAGGGAAGCACATCAATGGCTGCTATTCATATCAGCACATGAATGTGTGTATGTGTGCTTACATGTGCATGTACAGGTCTGCAAGAGGCGTGAGCCGATGATTAATTGATGCAAAGATAAGGTGGGAAGGAAATCTTTCAGACTCTTGTCAGTTGCATTCGAAAACAAACACCGATGTTTGAATTACCTGCATGGCTTCTATGAACTCTGAGTAAAAAAGATTTCCACTCTTTTAAATGAGGCGCTCTCGCTGCTCTTTAATTACACCAAATCAAAGAGTGGATTAACACCTTTTCTGGCACTGATACAGAGAAAAGATTGTGCAAGGACGTGTTGTGGAGTCCTTCATTACACACAAACACCTAATTTAAACATGCAGGTAATGATGATCCTATACAAGGCTTAATAGTTGAAATCACACGAATCCCCGTGAGCGAAACATTTGGTTTCAGCACATTAAGGGGAGGTGTTTTAGGGAAATAACACAACGGGGATTTTCTTGGATAAACAAGGGAGTTTTCGGTAAAGAAGTCTGACAGCAGAGAGATATTGTGTTTCTGATATTTTTACGTATGTGAAGTCTCAAAATCCCCCTAAACCAATGTTTTGGCCCTTTGTGCTCAAAAACTCTTAACTCACAAAAATACTTGCACATATTATAACATATCATAATCTTATGAAATAAGATGCATTACTATAAATTAAATAGCCCAACTGTATATAACATTGTCAAAACTATGTCCATCTCTGCCAGTTGCTTACACATTAATGCATTAATAATAATAATCTAACACACATATTAACATAAAATCCTCAAAGAAAAAGTTTGACAGAGTGAAAGAAAAAATAAATCCCCCTACCAGCACCTCTAAAGTTGATTCACTGAGCAATTGACAGCTTCATATTTTAGGTACAAACATAAGAGTGGTATCAATTGTCTCATTATGAGTATTGTCTGTATAATAAGACATTTATTTTTTAAATTTTATTTTTTATTGGAACACTCTTGTGCACATACAAACTTTATGGGAACAGTTTGGGGAAGGCCCTCCTGTGTTTCAAGATGACAATGCTTCAGACCAAAAATCCAGGTCCATAATGAAATGGTTTTCCCAGTTTGGTCTGCCCCTGCGCAGAGGCCTGACCTTAACCTCAGCCAACACCTTTTGGGATGAATTGCAAGCCAGGTCTTATCGCCAAACGTCAGTGGCTGACCTCACTAATTCTTCCCCGCAGCAAGGCTCTAGTCTAGGCCTACAATCTTGTGGAAAACCTTGTAAAAAGGCAGCATATTAATGACAATGAGATGCTCAACAATTACAGGACGGTATAATATTTGGGTGTCCATATACACATTTTCCAGAGTACTTTTTTGTAAATGTTTTGGATTTTTGGCACAGAAGAAACTATTGCTTATGTATGCTTATTTATGTAGCTACCTTTACTTGACCAAGAGATTGGATCATCCACCACTGATTGGGACAAATTGAGAATATGTGCGTGTGTGTGTGTGTGTGTGTGTGTGAGAGAGAGAGAGAGATAGATAAAGATTTGCATTGAATGTGGCAGATGTTTGAGTGTAACCTGAGACAAGCTCTGGTTTTCTCCCAAGCGACAGAAGACATAGGCCACCGTGACAAAAACCAGTGAACCACAGCAGCTGGGGGGGGGGGGGCATGGTTTGTGTGTGTTGTTTCATATATGTGCACTTGTTATGTATGTTGCATACATTCGTGCGATACGATGCACAGGGCAGATGCCTGAAACAGAGATAGCCAGTTGTCAGGGGATCCCACGCTAAATCTGCGAACATGGTGGAGTTCAAGCCCTCATGTCCCTTGAATCACGTGCAATGACTCAACAAATTTGACCGTCAGTCAGACCAATGGATAATCAATGGACTGGTCTCTTCATGAGCACACAAATGTCAGGATGAAGAGATTATAGAGTAAAAAATCTTTAAAAACTTGCATAACACTGATAGTACTGTAGGTGGTCTCCAAGCACAACCGCGACAATGCTGACTCATGCTGTCCTGAGCGCACTGCTTGACTACAAACATTAAATTGCGCCCCTGCATCTGTCTCTCCTTGTCTCCTTGTTTGCGTGGACACCCGTCAACACGTGCCTGTGTTTGTGTGTTTCCACGTATCCAAAGTCTCTGTGTCCTGTGAGAGGAGGTCACGTTGCAAACAGGAAGGTGCCGACAAAATCTTTATTTTCCAAACAGTGCACTTACTGATGTCGAATAACACTGATGTCGAGATTATTTGTTCTCAGGGGATCATGGAGACAGTGGGACAGAGAATGGGAGAGCTCAGACACAACAATAAATAGTCCAAATGTTTTCATAACTAAAGGTCTTGAAAACATTATTGGCAGCATATTGTTATCTAGGGAATTAAACCATTTTTTATCCTTCTTCCATTGATATTCAGTGAACTGAGGCTATATTTGAACAGAGACACTGTTTTGGCTCATATCAGTCACGTGTCACATGCTAAAAATCAGACAGTATAGGCCATGTGGGACACGAGGGATTTTATAGTGCTATTATTTAGTAAACACCAAATAAAGTAACATATTTTTCACTTTGAGCTCTTATCACTGGAGAGAGGCGACGTGTAGAACCAAAAAGTGTTGATGTGACTTCACCCAGTTTAAAGAGATGAGAGCACATAGCCAAAAACATTTTATGGAGTAACTCACTAATATGTATGCCCTATATAGCCTTAAATCTGATATTTGGCGTGAAGTCTGATACATGGTTTAAAGCTCTGAGCTGTGGGATAAACCCCTGAGATTGGGCTTAAAAGGGCTCTGCTCTCAGCAGTGTGACATGTCCCTTATTTGCCCTCATTGGCCCGGCAGGGGTGTGTAATCTCTCTCCTCTCTCCAGACCCCCTTGACCATACTCTCCTCCTCTGGAAGTGAGGGAACAAATGTGAAGGAGTGAGGTTGTGAACACACATCTTGTTCTCTCAGCCTCAGTCTCCCAGTGCTTTCACAGCGGAAAACTGAGCTTTTTGAAAAAGGTCTCCTGAGTGTAGAACATTTTTAAAACGCCAACGTTAAGGAGACAACTTTCTGTCACCTCTAACCCACTGAGTGAACACAACATGCAGTTTGTTTTTAGTCTAAACCAGGGTCAGTGACCAACACAATGTCATGACTCTGAAATAATCACCACCTCTCTTCAGTTAGCATTTACAGTATGAGCCACAATCAAATCATTGTTGTCTGCTCATTCAGTTGTCCATCAACAGAAACAGAATATGATAAGGAAGCTCAAAATGTTTTGTGTTTTTGACAATTCACTGAGAACTTTCTGAAAACATCCTAAAAACACCTGCTGTTTTAACACGTCAACTGTGTTTTCAGATTTAAAAAAATCTACTTTCCCACCTCCACACACCTGGACAATAGTCATATAAAGTAGATGTGATTGATGCCTGAGATAGAAAATAGAATAGTAAGAAAAGTGAATAATATGAGTTGGATACATAAAGATAAACAGCTGGTGGCCCTAATTCTCCAGTCAGGTGCCATTCAACTATGTAGAAGAAGAGATAAGATGATTTAATTAAAACAATGACAAACAATGTAGAAGACATGATGATAATATGGCATTAATGTTTGTTTCATGTATCTTAAGTCTGTTTCCATTTTGCTTTTATCCACGCACAAACTTTTCCTCTGCAGCCAAGTGTAAAAACTTGGTTCACTATCTCTGCGCTTATAGCATTTGTTTTCAGCAACGAAGCTCTAAAAACCCACTGTACCTTACCTGCTCAGCACCAAACGGCTAACAGACACAGTTAGCCACTAGCTGGTGAACATAGTGTAGCATTTCACAGCTAAAGAGCCAGATATTTCCCTCAGGGGTTGAAAGACAGTTCAATTTATCAGATGGCCAAAAACACACCTTCAAATGAATGACAATGTTGCTCCATAACTGCTGGATGTGTAAATAAGCAGCTGTTTGGCATATCAACTTAAAGGGAGATGTGTTTACAACTTGTTTCTGCTGCGCTCAAGTCGTCAAAAAGCACCGGTCACCTCACAACTCCTTAGGTCACCCCAGCGTCATTCTAGCTGTACTTGACAGCATCTCATCACACAATTCTGGTTTGGCATGTACACACACGCACACACACACACACACACACACACACACACACACACACACAGTACAGTATTCATTTCTATGATTCAAGTTAGTTGAGTGCACTAGTCAGGTCAAGTCGCATTTCGTCACTACACCCGAGCAAACACAGAAGACGCTCAAGTGTGTGTGTGTGTGTGTCAGTGGGTTTGAATAAGCAAATGGAAATCTACAGGCATTCCAGGGCTGTTTTTATTACACGCTCCCATGATCACACTGACACACAGGTCTCTCTGGTCTTATCTATACTGCTGGAAGGGGCTCCCTCTGTTCAAAGTCCACCATAGTTTCACCATAATAACTCTTCAAAGAGAGAGTGTGTGTGTATGTGTGTGTCGGACTTCTGGTAAATGACCTTAAAACTATAGCTCTTCACAGCAGCAGCAGCAGCTCAGCAGGTGTCCTTTGTTAGGCCTAATCCTCACAAACCTCTTTCAAAACCGACCTGATATTTACTTTTCTCTCTCTTACTGAGAGACTTTGACGTCAGTGTGGCGGAGATACTGACAAGGCTGAAGTGTATATTTCACAGCGATTCATTCTGGTGACAGCGTTTATGGCCTGTATCTGTTTCACTCACAGAATATTTATGATATTGTCTCCCCGCCGCTCCTCTTCTTCTTTTTCTTCTTCTCAACTCTCTCCACCCGACTTTCCATACTCTAAAAAAACCCTCTCACCTCCCACCTCCTTATCTGTTCCCCCTGCCTCCTCTCTGCTTCCCTCCCCCTTGTATCGTCTTTTATCTCCTTTCTTTACGCCCCTTGTCTCCCCCCGAGCACAAGTTGTCTTGCAAGGAGTTGCACCGTTACTTTTCTACATCCCCTAGTTATGTCATACCCTCTGTCTGCAGCCCTGGGGCCTTCTGTCAATCAACAGGCCTATAAAACAGCCCTCATCCGACCATGCCCACTTTCCATGAGCCCAAGGACATGTAGAAATTGCCACTGTGCTGTTTTTCTTTTCTGTATGTTCTTTGGTAGTAAGTTGTAAGTTGCTGTAGTTGTATGTCTAATTTCAGGTGAAGAGATGAGGCAGCATTTGCATTAGCTAGCATGTCTAAAATAGGCTGTTGGCTTTATATAACACTGCAGCCTCATCCAGCAGCTTGTCGGGTCTGTTTATCTTACTATATTTATGTTACTGGGTGTTTCTAGTGTCTGATTCACTCATCAGTCAGTGGGGTCTGAAGCAGCTGCGAGTGCTGTCATTGGACAAACGTCTTAGCAAATGCTGTTTAATACATTTGGACTATAAAACACTGAGTACATTTTAAATGATGTGTAAATGCTTCTCAAAATGTGTTCAGCAAGTCTGTTTTTGTCTGCTAAAGTTTGTGGGTTGTGTGTGTATCTGTCAGTCTATTGTTCATAGGAGTGTGTGTGTGTGTGTGTGTGTGTGTGTGTGTGTGTGTGGATGAATAGTACATTACAGTGAGGTATGGGGTGGGTTATGTAACTGGAGCTGGTGGGGCTGATGGAAGAACAGAGTAATGCGTAAGGGCGGACATACAGTGCAGTACAGTCTTTGCTGTGACATGTTGGGACAAGAGAATGCCACCTCTTGTTAATCTGCATGTCCGCTCCACAACTCATCAATAAGGCTCTTTGACAGAGACACAAATACACTGTATATCATTCGTCAACCTGTCGCTCACTCAGTTGACCCCTAAACCCCTGAGCGCTCTCTTCTGCCTCCCACCTCCATTAGATAAAACAAAACATCCATTCAAAAACTCCAACATACTGAGTATAATATTTTTAGAAATAGCATCCCGCCCATGTTTCTTTAATAACATGTAGGAGGGTTCTGTTTTTCTTTGGTTTCTGTTCCACAAGCTATTGTAATGCTCATTGTCACTACAGTTAGCTGCTTGCTCGACGCTTGTATCCTTTTAGATAACAGATCGTGATCCAGTTTAGTACAATAAAGACACGCTGTTGTTCACACAGGCCCAGGTGGAACAGCAGACAGACGCCCCAATGACAACACTGTTTAAACAGATGTCAGGTGTCACTTAGACTCAGGTTTTCCGTGGCTCAACCTTAACTCAATCAGCGGCAACGGGATACTAATAACAATCAGGTTACTATGGCATTTGATATACTACAATGTAAAAACTGATTTCATGCATCACTTTGATTGTGCAGTAGAGTTATAAAATATCAAGTGTTAGCCCGTGTCAGCATGCACTCATGCATGTTTTTTGCGTAGCGTGATATGTACTGCAGTTTTAAATCCGTCAGGATATTGCTGTCTGACTGTGCCACATTTCCACTGTGTGTCTCTGTGTGTAGTTACATGAGCAGATTTCAGCAGGGACATGGCCTGACCGTATAGAGCCTGTCTATCTAAAGGCAGCTGGTCAATGCAGTCACCAGCTCATTTTAGGCTAGACAGCAGGGTGTCCAAATGAGAGAGAAGGAATAGACAGAATAAGAATAAGTGTGTTTCTTCTCAGTGAATGACAGGGGAGATATGAGGTAAGTGGAGAAGGGTAACCTACTGTTAAGGCAAACAGGGAAATGAGTATGAGTATGTAATGAGATAGTGAATGAGCTGCAAACTACATAATTCATTATAATTAAGCAAACAGAAATGACAGGAAGTCTGGTAACTTTTTGTTTAAAAAAATAAATGCAATAAATTATGGATTTTTTAATCAAAGAGATCAAAAGACGTGCAGTGGTCAGACATGACAGACTGCTGAAACAACCCTTGAAATTACTACTAATTTGCAGCAGCATTTTGAGGGAGATGTAACGTAACGGTTATATGAATTATGTTTTTGTCAACGTCAAAGTTATAATCCTTAAGATTTCTCTTTTATGTTATCATGACATCACGTGTCGTCTTAATTAACACTTAATCAAAACTCCAATCTTTCCCCAAAGGCCTTCCTATCAGTCGAGTGCAGCACAAACGCGTAGCAATTCCTTTATTGGAAAAAACATTCACTGAACAAAAAATATCATTAAATAAAAAATCAGTAGTATATAAGCCTACATTTCCAAGAGAAAGAGCTGGTTGATGTATGGGAGATGTACTTTAATAAACCTCTCACATAAACTGCAAGAACATTCAATTTCAATGGCAATACAGTAGTCATCAGACATCATTTTAAATTTACCACAGCTATGTCCAAGGACGGACATAATGGTAGGCTGGCGGAGAAGACAGAATGACTCAAATTCAGATAAAACCAGCACAAGAGGGAAAGAGAGGGAACGCTATAGAATTTGGGGATTTAGAAGAATGTAGTGAATGATTTATGATTGAAGAGCAGTTGTTCATGCTGGGTTGAAGAAGTCAGAGTCGTGAATGAGCCGCGACATTAGCTGGCCTGAGGGACTTTCCCCTGCTCTTCACTCAAGCAAGTGACAGGCATCCACTGTGTGTGACAGCAGAGATAAACACTATAATACTGCCCCATGCTCACACTGCTCCCGTTTCAGCTGCTATTCTGAAAAAAGAGAGGAGGAGTGTGCATTTGTGGGTTTTTATTCCATGACGGACAGGAAAATGTACAGGTAACAGGTCCAAACGTGGTGTGTGTCAGCAGTCATCAGCGTCAGTCAGTCTGGGGAATCTGAATGACAGATACAAACCGCTGCTGCTAGCTGTCTAATCCAGGGCTCATCCCCTCTGAGACACACTGTAATACTCATATTCAGGTTCTGTGTCAGTGTACCAGATTTATGTTAGACGGATCACCACTAACTCCCACACACGCCCTGGTCTTTCCTGGGCACACAGACAAGCACATAGAAACACAGAAGCACCCACATTATGCTCATTCACATATACCCCCCACACACACTCACACACACACACACACACACACACACACAGAGGCATGCACTGGTTGACACAGAGAGTGGTTGTTCCTCCAAGTCCTCCTTTGGTCCGGCAGCTCTGAGACGCCATGGGTCTATATTTCAAAGACCAAGGTCAGAGTGGCTTGCATTCGACCAGGAAGTTACACAGTAATGAGACCAATTAGGAGGCTGCTGCAAGGAGGTATTCAATCTCTCTCTTTCTCTGTCTCCCCCTCTCTATCTCAAATCCCACCAGGAATAAAGCCTCACTTTGTCCTCATTTTTACTAAAAACCTTAAAAACAATAAATACAGCATATCCTTGAATCTGGCTGTTGGCTACCACTGTCATATGACTCTTTACCCACAGCCGGGCACCGCTTTCCATTTACCCCCTCATTTCTTCTCACATCACACTCCCTCACTGTCAGTTCTGCTCAGTTTCTACCAGACCTTCTGTATCTCATTCTGTCCCTCCCTCCCTTCTTGTCTCTCTGTAGCTCACTCCCATCAGCCCAGTGTACCTTATGAAAGATCACACACACACACACACACACACACACACACACACACACACACGCATGGTTTGATTCCCACAGTGGCGAGTAAGATGTCTCCATTAACAAATGTTTTCAACCTTGACTGACACAATGAACCTCTGTATACTCACTTCATCAGCCAGTGATGAAAAATATCAGCAAATTAAACTACGCCTTTCTATGCTGCTTCACAGCTTCACCCCATCGCCACCAGTGTCAAGGTCCCATCTATGGCCCCGTGGGTAGATCTCTGATTGGCTGATATTTCTAAGGCTCTATACATCTCTCTAATCGACCGGGTTATTGCCAAAGTCTTTAGCAAATAAAGATTCTGCATTAATGTTAACTTGTACTTTTCCTTCTTAAAGTAGCTATAGTTGTCCATAATTGAATGAAGAAAAAAGTAAAATACCCCTGAATTGTTGTGAAATAGAAGTATAAAGTATCATAAAGTTGAAATTAAGTACCTCAGAAAAGTACTTCAGTAAATGTACTTAGTTACTTTCCATCACTGTTTTCTGGCAGTTCAGCTGCCCATATTTTCAAACATGAATGTATGCCCGCACAGTCAACTTTGAGGAAGTTTCATAATGAGAACTCATGCACCAAACTAAACCACTGAACTGTTCATTTTTCATTTACCAGAACAACACATATTATTAAACTGTAGGAACTTAGACTTAGTGAAATCCTGCAGCGGGTCTTTGTTCTCATTCTTCTGGTGGTGAAAGCAGCTTTGCTGCTGACACACACCAGACGTCATGACCCCTTTCTCAACGTGTCCCAACCCTCTCCCTGTTCTTAACAACTCAGCTCTTCCTGATGTTTTGTTGGCTGACGCTCTGCAAACCAACAAAGAAAGAATCAACAGTCCAAACTGAAAAGGAATCGGACAAAAACACCTCAATCAAAAGCATCAAAGCCATTTTCTGGGATGAATAGAGAAGCTTGGATGGTGGTTTGACTACCTTTCAGGGGTGAACTCTGAGAAAAGCCGTAGCTAAATACAGAGACAAAAGCAAATGGGTGATGTCGATTCATATTGCTCAGTGGCATCACAAGTAGTGAGTTTGTTCATATAAACTTTCCTGGCAGTGACTAGATACATTCATAATGTCAAGTGGAAGAAGGAAAGGACAAAGAAACGGTGGAAGATGATACTGAAAAGAATGGAAAGCAGTAATGTAGGGGTGTGAGTTAATGTTCTAATACACAAAGAGGATAAAGGTTTGTTAGAAATTAAGAAGGACCTGGAGAAATGTTACTTCAAAAGAATTTTGGTATCATTTTGTATAGCAAAACTACTCACTTTAGTGATAAAGAGTATATTGCATACATAACTGAAACCATGAATTACATGTCTTGTAACAATTGTTCAACTTGCAGTCATTTGAAGCCTGTTTTAGATCCGAAATCCATCACAGTTAACTTCATGTTTGTCTTCTGTCAAAGATACAGTATCATTCCTTGGTAGTACAATGCAGGGATTTCACATCAATCATTTTCAACTGCTGAACCACGTAATGATAACATAACTTTGACCAAAATAACAGGACACTTTGTTCTTTGTGACAAGTTACCTAACAAGTAACATATGATAATGAATAATATAATAATGGCTGCCTGAAAGGTAGGAGAACGACGGTCAGGAAGCAAAAACAATCTGTTTAATGATCATCAGTGATTTAAAGTATATATAATTGATGTAAACACAGATTGATCTTTCAGCACTTATCTGGACCTCTTGCATCTTGTTGTCAGGTCTTGCCTCCACCCTGCCAGTCTCAGATCAGGTTGGTCCAGACATTTAGTCTGGACAGTGTCTGGGGTCAAGGCCCTCCTGCAGAGCTCCTCTCATAGGTCAAATCCTGTCCGAAAGGGGAGAAAGAGGGGGCTCCTCTTACCGTGGGAGGTGGGAGGCTGGAGGTCGGAGGTCAGGGCTGCTTTCTCAGGTTTCAAAGCTTGCTGGGGGCTGAGGTCGCAGGGTCACGTGGGTAGTTGGGCTCTAGTTAGGGCTGCTGTGTCTTTGTGGGATCACAGTAATGGCTTCCGCAATTAAACACAAAAAATGGAAGCATTTATATCCTCTGGTGAAAGAGGGGGACAGTGATCGTCATGGTAACTGCTGTTTCGGCCAATCATGTGATCTGTCCCTGGGTGCTCGTTGCCTGCTGTGCAGGGGAGCACGTGCTACAACAGCGATTTTAGTGTGCGTCGTGTTGTTACTGTGGGATTACTGAGCAATCAATCATTGTGGGCAGCTCTGCTTTTGACTTCAGTGGACAAACACAGTCTCAGTGTGAGTTCACTGTCTGGAATAACTAGGACTGGCAGATTCAGGAGTGTGTTCGTGCGTGTGTGTGTTAGAGGTTTTGGAGGATGGACTGGTAAGTTTATAGAAGAGTGTGACTAGGAAGTATAGGACAACAGAGATTAATTAAGACATATGCTAAGAGGAAGAAATAGATGAGTGTGTTAAGAAAAATGGAAAAAGAATATGAGCAGACCCTGAAAATTGAAAAAACTGTGAAGTGGAGAACAAAAAAGACATGAAAAAGAGGGACTGGGAGGGCGGAGGGAGCAGAAGGTAAAGGTCATTCTGCTGGCCAAGGTCTGAAGAATAAGACAGTTTTTTTCTTTTTCGATCGGGCAAAGTTAATGCAGATATTCAGAAGTGGGATGAAGGGCAACTCTAGAAAAGAAAGCTGAGTTGGGCGGTGGGGGGTGGAAATGGGAGTGAGTGTGGGTGTGGACGAAACAAAAGAAGATAAGAGAAAGATTGCCAAGAGTGAGGAAGATAAAGAGGGTGAGAGAGAGCACAAATCAAAGAAACAGCAACAAAATGTACAAAAAGAAAAAGGCAGGGAAGAACAAAAAGTACGTCAGAAGTACAAGTTGAACCCTGTTGTTTTCCAGTGAGCTGTAAAATTGCTCCACTGCACAAGGACGGGTAGGTGGAGCACTTCTGCAGGTGTTATCTCGGTTACAGATAAAGCACTTCATGCACAGCGTGGCGTGAGTCGAGAAGCTGAGCATCACAGGGAGAGAGGGACACGCTTACATAACTGGCCCCGTAACTGCCAACATCTGGCTTGATCGGGGCTTGCAGCGCTCAAGCCTCTATACGTTCAGATCCAGATTTCATGTGTCTGTCAGTAAGTACATTAGAGCAGAGAGGAGAACAGCGAGTCCCTGGCAATGAGAGGCTCTGTTTCCTGTCAAGATGCATCTTCTCAGACTGAGCAGGAGAGCATATGTGCTGGTTAGGAGCCAAGAACAGAGAAAGAGACCACAATCACTTCAGTTCACTGACCCACTTATTCATTTCACAAGGTTTCAAAGAAATGATGAGGCAATGTAACACTTATTAAAATATATCAACATGAGGTAAACTGTAAATCTTCATTGCGTTGTTGCAACATGATGAAATGAGGAAAACTGGAGGAACTGCAAAAGTGTAATTTACTTCTGATCATTTGCCGAATGAAATTGTTATAAATCACTGTTGCACAAACAAAAGTGTTCTGATCTTTATTCATATCATAAAGTACATATGAGTAGTGGAGACAGACATAAATTAATGCTATTCCAATATGTGTGTGTGTGAGTGTGTGTGTGTGTGTGTGTGTGTGTGTGTGTGTGTGTCTCACCATGTCAAATATCACAATATTGTCAAACTATTTCCTCTTTTGATCCAAATGGACAAGAGTCTAATTCCTAGAGTAGCTAGATGTCAGTTGAACACATTTGTTGTGAAACGACCGATGTCGTCTTTCTTTCCTCGGAGGACAGAGTCAACATGCTGTGTGGAACAAAATTATCTATGTTTACTTTCGCAACAAGGAACACTGTGGTCCGTCGGTCCTGCTGAGTTGGTCTGACCACTAATGAGTCACAGAGGCAGGTAAATAATCAGCTTCCACCTCTGACACGATCAGTGATCACTAAACCTGTGGACTGACTTCATGGCATTTGTATACTCTGGGAATAAAACTGCACTTTTGTTGATGATGTCAATTCTGCACGGATGTCAGGTTGTGTGGTCGATATTAGGACCAGTGAGTCACTCATATGTTATCTGTGGTGTCTTTGTCCTGTGTAAATCAGTCAAACCGAAGGCTGTTGGATTTGCAGTCCAAATAGTGGTAAACCACAGGACGACATCAAGGCCACGGAAAACCGGGCATAAATGTCTGTGTATCCATACGGACGCAAGAACACATACACACGTACGCAAGCGCGCGCACATAAACACACACACCCTACAGCCTTATCTGTCCCATATGAGAGATCAAAGCGCTGCATGCTGTCAGCAGTCAAACAGGGAATGAGGGAAGGCCAACAAAATAAACTGATAAAGAGAGAGCTAGTGATAGAGGCAAAGGAAAGAAAGGGGAAGCACAGGGTGAACGATTTAACAAGAACAAAGTAGAGAGAGAAACTGAAGGAAATATTCACATATGTCCCAGAATAAATGAGGTCAATACACCAATGAGCCATTTCTACACAGAGAACAATGTATGTCTCTGGAGGCCAATCAGATAACATCAGCCAAGTGGGCTGCAGCTGTGAGCCAATCACAGTCTTTGTTAGTGACATCAGACATACAGTTGGATTCAAACCAGGGAATATGATCTACTAAAGAAAGGGGGAAAAACTTTAAAAAGGTGGTTCTTCTTGGAAATCAAAACCTTATTGAATCAGACCCTAAAGTCTTTACTGCTGTGCTCCAGTTTCATCTACAATATCACTTTCTAGAGTCAGGGAAGGACTGCTTTTCATGCCCCAGATACAATTTGGCACTAAACACCGAAACCAAGTACAGTGAAGGCAACTTGAGACGCTCTGCAAACAGCAGATGCTCTCCTTATCAAGAAGCACGCAGCATCTGGTAAGTGTCTGAACACCAGAGAATATAAATCCAAAATGTTTACAGCTGATCCTTAGCGACAACATGTGAAAGTCTGACATAATTCAAGTCAATTATTAACTGCAATCCTCAATGGAGAGATGTTTCTATTGTGTAGCAGGGCTGCAGATAAGGAACAGATATTGAGCTATTTCTGTCATCTCATTGTATCTGAAACCGGTAAATTATCTTTTTAGCTGTATGCTCAACCATAAAGAGAGTGAAATTACACAACCTTCTTCTGTGTTTACCACTTTAAAAACCAACCAGTACATTGTGAAGGGCACACATGACAAGCACATGCAGGTGTGTGTGCTGCAAGTCTGTTAAATGCTCTACATTAAAAACTCTACCAATCACTATGAAGATTGGAATCTCTTTGAGTAAAAACATAAATCCATTTAAAACAATACCAATATGTTTAAGTTGAGCAATTGTTTTCAATGCAAACTAAAATAAAAAAATCAGTAAATCAAAAGCTGTAAGAAAGAAATGGACTGAAACATATTTCTTTAATGGCTTAACTGATGAACACATGTATGAGCCAGGACAGTGGTTCTCTTTGGACTACAGGTAGTCGCTTGGGTTACCCTGAATTGTGTTCAAAAGCTCTCCTGCCTACTTCCAATGTAATCAGTAATTTTATTTGCACATAACAAGCATGACGGAAAAAAAAGGCTAACAAATGAAAGGGCTGAAGAAACTAGAAACGATTTTCTTGTGGCCTTTCCAAAGTTATAAATTAAACAAGACTAAGTGACTACAGCCACGCTGGCTCTGTGAGGCTGTTCAAATGCAGACATGTTACTATGCTAACATTTGCTAATTAGCACTAAACACAAAGCATAGTTGAGGCTGATGGGAATGCCGTACGTTTTGTAGATATTAGGTCATAAAGTGCTGGATGAGTACTGATTTAGCCTGATGATGGTGCTACATGAAAATATCAGGGGATCCTCTGTGAATATCTGTATCAGATCTCATTGCAATCCATCCAATAGTAGTCGAAACATTTCACTAAAAATCAACAATGTCAACTTCATGGTGGCGCTAGAGGGAAAATCTGTGGATTACCTAAGTCAGCAGGATTCATAAAAATCTTCCAGATTTAATGGCAATTCAACCCAATTGTTCTTGAGGTGTTTCAATGTTGCAAGCATGGCTAAAATAAGAATAATTCAATATTAAAACATACTGACAGACCAAATCACAAGCAAGGCTTCAGGAAACTAAGAGGAGTCGGAGAATGGAGTGAAACAAGGACAAAGAACTATGTCAGGTTAACAAATGGTTAAACTGCTTTACAAAGAATTTGCTTTAGCAGCAAGGTGTCATACTTAACTATATAGTAACTTTTATAGTTCCCCTCAAAATATGAACGAAACTGGAGGCTACAGCTGAAGGATCTGCAGATAAATACACTGTACGTGTGCAAGTGCAAAGACACTAAAATGTTCATGTCCAAACAGTTTGCCTGAAGAAAAGACACATGTTCAACAAACCACAGGACAGATGTTCTGGAGGCAGAGATGGGCCTCTTTATAGCAAAACACAGAGCTGTTCAAAGAGGCCCTGCTGACCCCGGGACAGAGCGACTCAATTAGCTTCCCATAATGAGACCACACTGTGGGGGGTGTTTATATAAGCTTATTAAAACATAATCCCGCTAGCAACGCCATACTGTAGCATGCCAGACAGGCCACTCCTGCAACCACAGTGTTAGCTGAGAGCAGGTTGGTGGCTTTACTCTGAGGAGAGAACTCAGACAAGATATTTGTATTCATAAATATGTAGATTTTTACTTTCATTTGTTGTTTCAGCCTCAAGTCAAAATGATTCTACAGCAAATATGTATGTCCCAGACACCAATAGGAAATTGTGACTAATTGAATATCTGTCCAGATAAGTTTAATCGAGACAACTGTGAATTCGTCATGCCTACTATCATTCTTTTGTGCAATGTTGCCATGGAGTCAGTGAGTTTAACGGTAGCTGTGGGTTATAACTTAAACCCCATTAAAAAAAAAAAAAAACTATATTTGTTTACTTTTTTGCAAATTGGCACAGATGAAAGTATGATGAATTAGCCAATAGCAGATCCTGTTTACCTGGGTACCCATGGATTGCACAATGTCTTTTTTATTTATTTTTAATATTATACATTTTGGGGTCTCATGCATTTCAAGCACAATGAACCCTTTACACCTGTGTGTCATAGTCACATGGAGACCCAGCACTTAACACTAACAGTCCTGTGAACATCTGAGAGTCACTGAAGTAACTTACAAGAGAAACTGAGGTCTTAAACATACTCTGAAAGCAGATTTCTGTCAAGAACAATGAACTGTACTCAATCTTTGGTTAAGTCTATGTGTGGGTGTCTTTTAATCAGGGCCCCAGACATATTGCATCGCATTACAAGAGCTTGGGCAACAGTTAATCCTAAAGACAAGGTACAAAGTGGACCACAGTCTACTGGTTGGAACCCTTCCCACCCCATAGACCTGATCGACGTAGTTAATGTGCCTCAGTAATCCCGCCCCATTGGCTGAGCTCCAGTGATTATGCTGGCAATTATCTGAGGGGTGCCGCAGAAATCCTTCACCAACTTTAAGACATCAGAACTGATTACAGAGCTGCTCTTTCGTGTTGAGTCACAGTTCAGTTGTTACCTAAATGATTCTCAGAAGTTATGTAAGGAAGTGGTTTTACAAGACTGAAAAGTTCAACGAACATCTGAGTTTCTACGGCTAAATCTAACAGTTTCTATGCAGGGAAAGTAGATACCAGAAACACATTTCAGGAAATTTGGGGGGTTTATAACAAGAAGATTGTCATTGTCATTGATAATGTACAAAGATTATTGGTTCTTTGATTTAATGCTCTTTTGATTCTGCCATTGGCAGCGATGTACCTGCTTACAGCACTTGTGATTCATCACCAGCCCTTACAAGTCTGATGAGACATCTTGTTGTTTTCAATCATGGTTCTATGCACTTGATGTAAAGCTCTTATTTTTGGAAGTCGCTTTGGATAAAAGC
>JAVQJL010015740.1:0-14450 GCA_036024295.1 Nannoperca obscura
AATGTGAACATTATTGTTGGGTGAAAGCACACAGCTTAATCCATTTATTTTGCCCGGCCATGGTCTTCCCTCAGCCTGAGATCGACACACGCCGGCGCCTGTGGTCAAATATCTCCATCTCCTCCAGTAAAGCATGAAATGAAAAAAAACACAAAACGACTTCTGGCTCCATCTTTTGGTCCTGTTTGTTGACAGCAGGAGAAAGGCCACGCACCGGTGAGGGCGGGAACAGTTGGTGACGTGAATCTCCTGTAGACCAGACCGTCCCATTTCAGTCCAACTTTTCGCGGTCTACGAACGACGCGGCCTTCGTAGACCAGGTAGACCGCGTACTTCGAACGCTGCAGCTCCTGAATTGGGACACAGGTATGGTGAGTTCATTCACGAAAGTATTTGCTATTACCAGCAGATGGTAGTATTTGTCTTCCACCTTGAATTGGAAACCATTGAATGTCACTGTCAACACTGCTGCTTTCCCATCAGACTCTGAGGCAACCCCTTGCAGCTGAGCTTGACGCCCCCTCACGTGTGAAGCTCTTAGAAAAGGCAAGAGTAGGCCTGAGCTACAGATAGGAGACAAACATCTCACACATTTTAGCCACTTGGGATTCCCTGATGCAAAGTCAGTAGTAGATACAGCCAATGACTAAATACGAACAATTAAAAGTAATGTAGTAAAGGGCTTTGCTGAAACTTGAGTCATGCCTTATCTGTGCGATCTCACTGCTAACTGGGAAATCCAGGAAAGCCCAAATTGACTTTCGTCTTCCAATGAAATATTACTTTGGGGTTTTTTCACCGTTTTATTGCTCTTTCCTGTTGACTGTAAAACATAGCAGGAACTTGATCCGTTGTGCAATCTTGTTTAATGTGGAGTAATTAGATGTGTATGTAACATGGAATCTCTGTAAAGAACAGTGGTGGGAAAAGTATTTTAGATTTAGATTCTTTACTAAAGTAAAAATAGTAATACAGCAATGTAAAAAAATCCTCAATTACAAGTCCAAGAAAAAGAGGAAAAACAGACCCACACCCACTCTTATGCTACCATGGAACTGGAACGGACTGTTCCATTAAAACTCATCACTTAGCATAATCCGCTCATGTATAAGCGGATTCAATCAAAAAACCCTTGTCCCTGAGAGATAATGTAATATCCATACTGTATATTAGTACTCATGGTCAGGATAATGAGTTAGAAAAAGAAAGTTGAGCTAATCAACATAGTTATAATATAGTTAATATTTTCATTTCAGAAGAATCAGTTATTAAGCGGCAAATCCAAAATGAATAATCTGTTTACATTACTACCTACTTAAATATCACAGACAATATGGGGTTTTCATTTATTGCATTATGACAATCAAACTTTGGGACAATTTCTGTGCTCAATACTAAAGAAAACAGAAGTAACATTTGTTTTTTTTAGTAAAAAACACAGCAGGCCTCATCTCACAGGATGTACAAAACACAAATCAGATATCACATGCATTGCACAGAAGCGCCATTTGTACAGCATCATGATGCTATTAATATTCCACAGGAATTAACAAGAGGACGTCCATAAAGAACTACATACATGTTTGCATAGTGCACACAAAATAACTTATTTTTAAAGACTATACCATAATTTATACCACAACATAATTTCATGAGAAAAAAGCAGCATACACACATACTGTGTTAACTACCACACTGGAATATAGCATGTACAAGAACCCCACAGGGAGCTCTGGGAAATTACACCAATAGCTAACACTTAATGCTTGTTAATACACAATAAATCTCTTCCAGCCACTGTCCTGCAGTGTTGTTGAGTCCATTTCAGCATAATGATTGAGCTAATTCCATTGATTACAAGTCATCTCGAGTCTTGTTAACAACTGCAGTTCATCAATGAGCCATGTCGCCTGCAGCTGTCCATCTGTACAAACTATTCACCAGTCCTCCAACAGTGAATACTGAGCCAAACTATGAACAAAGGCTATAAAGTTAATTATCAGTAGGCTTTAGCTAAAGTTCAGCCACATAAATGGTGAACTGTGGTCCGGCACTAGCCATATTCTGATGTAGGGGGCCCTGTCACCAGTTTAGAGTAACCCGACAAGGCCCCCAGATCAATGTACAAGGAGCCCTTCCTCCTCATGTGGCCAGAGTCCTCAGAGTACAGAGAAGATTCTGCATGAAAAGAGAAAGCATTACATGTCTAATAGGGTATAGGTATCTTATTATGAATTACTGGAACCAAATTGACCAACACCCAGGACCTTACCCTGTGTGGTGTCTTGGTGCTGGCTCTGCTGCCGTAGCATGGTGTGTGTGGCCTCCTCCAGGGCTGAGTCAAGGCTCCAGCAGCGCGGCTGATCCTCCCTTGAAGGGTTGATGGCCTCGTCCTTCAGCAGCTCTGACGCAGAACTCCGCAGAGCAGGGTTCCTCTCCAGGGCTCGCTCCAGGAAGGAGTGCATGATCAGGCTGCAGTCCTCAGCTATGTCCTCCAGAGGGGGGGCCTGCTTGTGGATCTGTTGGGAGTGAGAGAAAGCAAAATTGATATTAGAAAACTGCAGCATAAGAAAAAAAAGCAAGTTACAAAGACAGTCAATGCTTCCAAATAACCAAACACAACAGAACACGTACAACTCCAGCAGCTTTGACCCAGTTTTGAGTGTCATTGTGTAGTAGCTTGTAAAACAAGGTTTGGTTGTGGCAAAAAGGAACAAGGACAAGTAGCTAACTGCAGCCTGTAGAAGTAACTTAACCGTGTAACATTACTTCTCTGTCACAGCAGTTTCACAAGGAAGTGAGTAATTGTCTAAATCAAAAGGACTGATAATCATTTCAAAAACAGAAATAGGACTTCTTGAAAACAAAGAATCCATGTCATGGAACAACTTTAAAAAGAAACCGAAGTAGTGACTGACTAAATGGGCCAGCGCTTACACACTGCAGTCAGTGACGTTCAAGCCTTTTTGATCTCGTGAAAATCTAGGTTGTGGAAGACCTGAAGGTCATGGAAAGGTGCATCACTTTTTCAAATCCAGCAAGATTCAAGGACAGTCTATTTTGTGGCTTGTAACTGTCAATAGCGATAGTACGGGCTCTGTAATGCTAAATGCAAACAAAACCAAACTGTTAGTAATAGTGGAGGTCCAAAATTTGCTTTTGATATTTAGCAAATGTGGTAAAGAAAATGTAAATTTAGTGCTTCAATTTAGCATGTTAGCATATTAAACCTACAAAAAATCATACACACTCACATGTAGCAGATCCAGAGCAACATTAACATTAAATTCGGAGTCATGTTTGTGTCCACCTGATGAATATAAGTCTAATATACACTCTCCTTTTAGCTCTGTTGTTGGTCTCTCCCCACTCCTGCAGGAAATATTGGGCTCTTTAGCTGCTATATGCTCCACTATGCTCACAGGGTAGTTGCTAACTGTGTTTGTCTGCCATTTGGTGCTGGTCAGGCTTGTACAATGGGTCCTCCTGGGGCTGAAAACAACACTAAAGAGGGCGGTGAGACTGAACCAAAAGCAAGTTGGATGATGATTCTCTGTGAGTTTGTCACTTCAAGTAATGTAGTGTCATGTGATTTATTTTTGGTATAAAAATATTGATTATAGGCCCTTGCTATAATGCAAAGTAGAACTGAACACAAAGTACATATTGTCTTTTTTAAAATGTTTTATTAATGTAGGCATTATAAATAAAGAGTTATTAAGAGTTATTTCAATCTGGACCAAATTGGTGGATCAACCAACCAAAAGACTGTCTAGATACAAAATGTACAGTACTTACAATGTAGAGGTAGGATGGATAGGCAGTGCGTGGGTATCTCCGCACCCATGGAGGGCTACCAGTCTGCATGTGGATGATGGTGGTGCCCAGGCTATAGATGTCTGTCTTGGTGTCATGTCCTCGACACAGAACCAGCTCTGGACTCATATACATCTAAATGAAAGAAGAGTAACATTACATGAATTAGACAGAATGGGGCTACAGAAGATAATAAAGATTATCTTAGAAGATAATAAAGTGCAATAAAGTGCAGCCCACTGCAATAAGTGGCTCCTCTTTTAGTGGTTTTCCATTCAAATTAATGTATCCGCACTAAAGAACAAACAGGAAACAACCTCTTGCAGCAAAAGGGTATTTCTCTTTTAACAAACAAGCTAACCTTTAGACCCACGCTGTGTGTGTGTGTGTGTGTGTGTGTGTCAAGGTAAGAGCAATGCAGAAGTGTGGGGGGCTTTGGAGTGTGAAAAGTAAATACACTACCAAAGTTCATCTCTTTCTCTGGAAATTCCAGCCTGCTCTCCCATCTTACTAAAAACCTGAGCAGCCCAGCGTATTTGCTAAGCCTGTCTCTCTTATTATTACTGCTGGGTGTCTGCCCTGGGAATTTCCGCAAGCCAAGCCATGAGAGGCCTAGTGTGCATGTACAAAGACTGAGAGAGACTGACACACAAACGGATCAAAACATGGGAAATCTAGGCAGACACATGATATGAGAAAACAGGCTCGTGAGAAATCTCTTGGATTAATCCTGAAACTTCCCAAGTGCTAATTACATCTGCACTTAGAACCCTAAGCATAAGCAGACACTTATTAGCATGAGTGAGTTCAATTAGTACATGGACCGCTCTGCAACACTGCTTGCCAATCATTGACTTTGTATAATCATCAAAACAGAGACTGTGCTGACAAGTCTTAAGACTAATTTCTTTAAATCGCTGGGGAAGTCTAGCCTGAGTCATGAGCCAAGAAGAGTGCTGGCTTTTCAAGTAAAAACACACACTCAAGGTCAGAGACAGAAGAAAACAAGTACTGATTGGACTAAGCAATTACAAAAAACAGACGACATGCTGGGTTTATGCAGTCATTACAGGCTTTCAGTTGAAGCCTGAAAGACTATCAGATCTCTGGCTTATTTTCTTACCTCTGTTCCTCTCAGGTCTCTGGGAATGTATATGTCCTCTGTCATCTGCACAGTCAGGCCAAAGTCCACCAGCACTGCCTTGTCTGACATCAGGACAATGTTACTGGCTAAAGAAAACACAGACAATAATAGTTATGACACAGACGTTGTAGTGTACAGTGTTTATGCTTTGCTGTGCAGGTTGGCCTTTCAGGTAATAATTTGTACATACTGAACTGACTTGCACTGCATTTGCATTGATTTCAACTGGGAAAAGGCTGAAGCCGTCCAAGAAGAAGTCAAGCATATCACGAGCTTTCAGCAAAGGAATTTGACTGGTAATTTGAGGGTAAGCCTTTCGTAAAGAGTCTCATCCCATCGCTTAAAAACCACACCTATGTATAATTATATATTTTGATCTCAGGCAGGAAACAGTAAGATCCGCAGCTACATGTCAGACGGCCAGGGCTGGCCATTGTCATAAGTCACTTGCCTCTCTGGACACTCTTTAACCCTGAGTGAGCATGAGAAGCAGGCTGGAATTTCCAAGCAAACAGCCTTCTGGGCATGAGGCTGAAAGACGGATCCAGAGAATGCTTTGATCCCTTTGGTACAACCATTGTAGAACTAACTCACATCAAACCTCAGCTTAGCCCCACCTACTGCAACTAGCCAGTCTTCTTGTATCTAATAAAAATCATTAGATCCAGATTTTTTGACTACCTCTGAACACACCTCAAAATGCATTTGTCAAACCTGGTGTGTAAGATTGTCGTTGTCAGATTTCTGTGGTCTGTTTGGTTGGTTGTTGGAACTAATTTACCTCTTTCCTCTGATCAAAAAACTCTGTCAAGTATTTACAAGAAGTGTATCCGTCTGTGGATGACGTGAAGAAGGTAAAAACTGACATTACACAATTTCCTGACCCACTAGCTTAGTACAATGCAGTAAATCCAAGCAAAAAGCATTTCCTTGCTCTTGCTCTTACGTTTGATGTCATGGTGGATGACGCTGTGCGAGTGCAGGTACTCCAGGCCCCGCAGGACTTGCTTGGTGACCCAGATGATCTCAAACTCTCTCATGGGCCCACAGCTGTCCAGCTTCTCCAGAACCGAGCCGCCCTCTCCGGCCTCCATGAACAGGTGGACGCTCTGGTCCCAGAGCAGGGCGCCATAAAGCTCAGCAATGTTGTCATGGCGGAACCGGGCCTGGAACTCCACGTCGGCTGCTTTAAAGTTCTTCAAATGGATCTGCAAGGAAGATGATGAGGTGTAAATAAATGCATTATCACAAATCATTACCCTCGATCTGTCAAACCAATAGTTTGACATTTTAGGAAATATTTTTATTTGCTTCTTTACTAAGAGTTAGATCAGAAGATTGATACCACTCATATCTGTATGGTAAACATAAAGCTAGAGTCAGCAGCCAGTTAGCTTAGTTTAGCATGAAGACTGGGAGCAGGGGAAACGAGTAATCTGGTTCTGTCTGCAGGTTAAAAAAATCCAGCTACCAGCAGCTCTGAAGCTAGCTAATTAAAATACTATATCTTGTTTGTTTAGTCTTCACAAAAAACAACAATTTGTGGTTTTATTGTTATGGGCTGGGCAGTTTTTTGATCAGGCATAGTAACTTCCTGGGGTCTTGTTGTCATGGTGAATTTGCCAGGCAACCAATGAAGACTCCAGTTTCCAGTCATTATGCTAAGTGCAGCTAATTGGCTGTTGGCTGTAGCTCCATATTGACCAAAAAGACAAGTAGTATCAATAAAGCTAGAGCCAGGAGACGCTTAGCTTACCTTAGTATAAATACTAGGAGCAGGGGGAAACAGCTAGCCTGGTTCTATACACAAACAGAAACATAAAAACAATCATTTGTGGTTTTACTACTGGTAGGCACGTGTTTTACCTTTGGACAGAGCCAGGCTAGCTGTTTTTCCTTTTATTTTTAGTTTGTTACACAATGGACAAATTTCTGAATGATGATTAATTGATCACACAGTCACAGTCTGCTGATACCCAGGAAATCTATAGTACTTAGAGACCAAGCACAAACTCTTGCCGGTAACATACTGTGTGAACATAGCATTCTGATGATAAGACCAGACAAGGTAGGAAACGACTCCTTCCTCATTGTGTCAATATTTTCCAGTTAGAAAAGAGTAAAAACACAGTTCACCCGCCCTCAGATGAGGAGTGCACTCTCAGATAAATAAAAGAACAGAATGTGTTGTGAAAAGTGTGCCAGGAACTGTCAGAGTTAAATCACCTAAAGCCTATATATTCATTTTATTATGAGTCTAACATTGTAAAAAACATCCAGAGGAGCTGTGGAAAGTGAGTTAAATTTCAATTCTTGCATTAAACTTGCCCCATTTTGTAAGTTTGTTACAAAAACCTGGTTCTTCTTTTAAAAGGCACTGTTCCTCCTTCGCTGGAAAACATAGCAAATGTCATGTTGACATTAACATCCGTTGTACAAACACAGTACGAGTAGTTGCCCTTTGAACAAATAGTACTTGGCAGGTGAAATACCAATCTGGCACCTAGAGCAAGAGTTCCGAGCACAGGCTGGATTCCAGTCGTTGCTCAGCAGGACTCACCAGTTTGCAAGCCATTCTCTTCTTTGTGGTGGTGTCCTGAGCCAAGTGGACTTTCCCAAATGAGCCCTTGGGCACGAGGCCAGGGCCGGGATTCTTGTAAGTCAATTTCCATGGAAACAGGAGCACGTCCATGTTGATCTGGTAGCGGCCTTTTTTCACAGCCATGTCCTTCTGCAAACAAAGGTCAGTTAAAAAAAGAAAAAGAAAATAATTTTTTGTAGTTTTTGTAGGCCGATCACATCAAAATTTAAACAGTTAAAGACTGATTTTCATGCACACGAACATAGTCTTGTTTTGGTGACGCTTATCACCTTGTTCAGCAGGACCCCCATCTCCTCAGGCAGGTGCTGCAGGGCTGCTGTCTGCATGTTGGAGAGCAGGTTGACAAAGGACAGGAGGGTTGTCACTGTCCCGTACCGAACACCGCCAACCCCATCGTCATAGTTCTTCTGCTGACTTCCCAAGCCCACGGAGTCCCCCACCTCCTCGTTCTCATCCATCTCCTCCTGAGAGAGAGCGTCCTCTTCGAATGACAAGCCTCCTTCCTCCTCCTCCACTTCCTCAAGCTGATACAGAGTCTCTGCAGCGTTGATGATGTCTTCTATATTCATGTGAGCCAAGAGCAGTTCTACTCCATCATCGTATTTGTAATCCATCTTGAGGCTTGGCTTGTGCTGCTCGCTCTAAAATTAAACATCAGGAGGTCACTTTATGGAACTTTTTCTGAGGAGTTCAGACTTGCAAGAGAGTTCATCTTGACCGCAGGATATACACTGATACTTCAGTGAAGACTCAGCTGGCCTGACACAGCATGGGAGGTGCTTACCCCAAGCAAAAGAAGGGAGTTTCACAGTAGAGCTGGACAGCCCCCAGGAAAGCCTGGACCTTTTTACCTATAAAAACTCCAACTGCTTATTGCTGCTTATTGGTAAAAAAAAAATCGTTGGATTCCAGCTAACTGCATGCAAATCATACACGTCTGCAAACAGATTTTAGAGACAGCAATTTTGCTGCCAACCAAACCCCATGTTAAAATTGAACAATTGAGTCACTCAGTTAGATTTCTTTATCACAATCTAAAATTGCAAATTCAGAATACCTGCCTCTATAAAAAGAGATGTAGAAATAATTCGGCATGTTGTACAGAAGTTACAACCAACCTAAAAATACGTAGGTGCTGTTTTTCATTTTAGCAGATTACACAGCGCATTATAGATAACGTCAGATGAGATGGAACAAAGCACGCCGTACTTGCCGTAATCTTTGAGCCAGAAGTTTAACGGGACTGCCGCCTGTCCATTGTATGTCTCCGGCGGTCAACATGTACTGACTGGCTGAGAGAGATCGGGTTCTGTTAAGAAGGAAGTAAACAGAGGAAGTGCAGTCGATCAACGCTTAGGTGGCGTCGGGTTTGACGTGAAGTTTTCCGTTTGAGCTGTGCGCGGTCACGCGACGGGAATGCAATTCTCTGCAGGCAGGCACACAAGTCCGCGTAACACCTGCGCGTTACTCGGTGGCTCTGTAGGTTTCGTTTTCCCTTTCTTCTGAGTTCTCATGAGAAACACATTTCATGTGGCTTGATAGCTGAAACACAGAGCAGCACCTTCCACAGAATCGCCGGGTGTTTTCCTGTGGGAAACTAGGTTTTGTTACTCTTTGTAATGCCAAGTCTTGATAAGTAACAACTGAAATATAATAATAATCTTTAGAAATACAATAGGGACCTCGCACGAGTTCGTGCTCTGGTCCTAATAAAGTATTCTAGCCGTTTAAGTTAATTACACATAGAACAAGTGAAAAGACGTGCTTCAAACTAAAGTTGCAGCTGTGACTGTAATAGCTACCAAGGACACAGCAGAAGTATACCCAATCGTCCGTATGATTTATTAATACTTTTTTTATCGCCAGAACTTGGTAACTCTTTGTTGCCGTAGAAAGAGCCACGCGCATGCGCCCTTTCGCTTCTGCCAGAGCGGTAATGGCGTCCTCCATCGCAGTGTGCAGGCTACATATGAGGAGTAGGGGCACCCTGGTGAAGTGCCTACAGAAGGTCGATACATGTCTTCAGAGAAGTATTGGAACAAACGTTGTTGCTGCACGAGGTGCAGCACTTCGGAAAGACGAAGCTGGTTAGTATATCAAGCTGTCAGACAAACCTATTTGGCCTACTTACTAGTTCTTATACACAGCACTGTCTCCTGTAGTGACCGTCCTTACACATTTTATTCAGAAATCTTACTGTATGATAGCCTCGACTATGGTCTAAAACTTAAACTTGCGTGAAAAACTTAATAGAAGCATTACGGTGCATTTTGTTTGTCCACCAAGGAGTCCCAATTCAGTAGCCTACAGTGTTCTCCAAAAGTGCTTCTACGTGTCATTTCAGATACGATTTGTTTTAAATAGATACTGCTTTGTGCATGATATGTATGCCGATTTGAAAAGTTGTTTATAAGATTTCATAAGACGTGCTATCTGACATGAAACCTGTGACTGTGATTTGTGGAATGCATATAATCTTTTACAGCTTCTTCTGCAAACATTCTGACAACAATATGCTAATTAAACAGACAGAAACAGTGACCACAAAAAAAACTTTGTTATTGTTGAATATTCCGCTTCTTTGTTTTCAGATGAAAACAATGGACGCAAATCTTTGTATGCTGTCCAGGTGGAGAGGCAAGAACAGGCAGAGAGATCTGTTCTCATCAGCTGCCACACCAAACAAAACAATGACAAGTTCCTCAAATTCTTATCAAGACATGGAGATATCAAGAAATACTTCTTTTATGAAAGCTATGTAAGTGAATGACCAAGTTCTTCTGAGAAATCAGCATTGTTTTGCAACATGTTTTAAGGTGTTTGAAAAACGTCACTGTCATGCCGTGATTCAGCTGGATGATGGAATTGTGTGTACGATGTTATTCTCCAGGGCTTGTATGCTGTTGTGGAATTTGCCGACCGGGAAAGTGTTGCCTCGTTACTTGAAGAGGCCGTCATCCCCAGCGTTAACCATGAATCCATGGTGCCTTTTAAATCGAGACTGCTGTCACTGAAGAACCTCGGCTCAGTCACCTCACCAAACCAGCAGTCAGGCCAGCAGTGCCAACCACAAACCACCATTCCCATCAACGAGCTCATTCAGAGACTGTCCAGAGAGACGAGTGTAAGTGTCTGTGGGCCTATCACACCCACATTTACAGTTTAAAAGGACTAATCTTGACTTGGATATAACTTTAAAGTCAAATACTATGTGTGAATCTATTTCAATATACAGTATATACACCTACTGGTTAACACTTGTGTGTGTGTGTGTGTGTGTGTGTGTGTGTGTTTGTGTGTACACACACATACACATACATACACATACATACATACATACATACACATATAAATAAAGATTCCACTTCATGTCTAAAATCCTGTTGTTATCCCATATGCCTATAAAGAACTTGAAAACTTGAGATATGCCTGAAGGATAGTGTAAACCATGCCCCGTGTCCTCGCTCCCCTCAGATAGACAAACAGGTGACCTCCCTGACAGAAGCCTATCAGCTAACAGAGGAGAACAGCCGACTGCGTTTCCTTGTCTGCTCTCTGCTCAAGGACATTGCTGCGGCTTATTTTCCAGAATGCACCATCAAGCCATTTGGCTCATCAGTAAATGGCTTTGGAAAGCTGGGCTGTGACCTGGACATGTTTCTGGACCTGGATGACATCAGTGGGAGAAAAGCAAAGATGGTAATAATGGGAGTTTGGGGTCATCCTTCCATGTGTGTTTTTAGATTGAATAAATGTTTAATTTGCGAAAACCAAAGCCACCATCCGACGGGGTGATTACATACAGGTTTATTTTTATTTTTTTTATTGCAGACATTTCTTGAAATTTTGCTCTGTTTCTCAAACCTCTAAACACAAATGCGAAGCTGCACCCTCATCTTCACAACCTTCATTCTTCATGTAAAACCTCTGCACTCAAAACTCAATGTAATCTTACCTAAACTTTGCCTTCAGACATCACACAAATCCATCAAATACACTACAAAAAAGCTGTTACACTGCTGAGATCAATTCACAATACTACCATAATAACCTGTTACTCCAATGAAACAACCTCTTTACATGAACACAATATAAAGACAAAACATGTATACATTTAATTTCTCAATGTAGTTAACAGAAATTAAATGATCAAGTAAATGTACCATACAAATATGCAACTGAAAGAACGTAGAATACAATAAGATTTCCATGCGCTTACCAATAAAGCCATTGGAGGATTGCACACTAATGTAGGGGTCTCTGTCATAGACCTTTCACCTCCATGCCGACAAAAAGTCCTCTATCGGGTTTAGGAATGGAGAATATGTTGAGTTGTTTGTGAACCTATCACAAAGTAGAGCAGCCCGGTGGAGACTGACATTGTCCCAAGTGACAATGTAGCATGGCTGCTGTGGTGGTGCTGGCTCCCTCTGGTCTGTATACATGATCTTGCAGACCACTGAGGAAAGCCAGCAGATGCTTGGTGTTGTATGGACCAAGGATGGCATGGCAGTGGACCCCTCGGTGGCTGATGGCGGCACACATGGTCACATTCTCTCCTCGCTGGTCAGGCACATCCCCCAGCGCCCCGGTGGCCAATTATGTCTCTCCCACTCCATTACTCATCAACAAAGATGATTTCATGAGAAGTGTCTCTAAAAAAAAGAGATGAAACAGTACACTAAATGACTACTAAAACATTGCTATAGTAGGCCATCATATAGCCGGTACTACAGTATACTGTATACTGCTGCTGTAATACATAACTGTCCTCAAATGCATTATGCATTTGAGACAGCACACAGGACAATAGACAACAGCTACAGTGCATGTATGTGCTGTAACAGCTTAAGCTCCAGTAGAGAGCAGTATGTAAATTACCTCCCTGTTTTCCCCTCTGAGGGTCTGGATTAGAGTGGCTACTGTGACAGCTCAGATTCTCTAATTTTCTGTCCTTGCCCTCTCCTGTCTCCTGTTGCTCTACCTTGTGGATCCATTGTTCCAAAACAAGTCAACTGACCCATGGCCCTTTTTATCAATCTATCCTGAAGTTCTACTTGGTGTGTGAACAATTTTGACTGTTCGCGTTTCCACCTGGGGGAATTGTGTGTTAATGAGCTTCCAGCTGGGATGACCTGGGTTAATGATGTTGGATGCCAGTGCTTTCTAAATGAACACATGGTGCAGCCGATGATGATGAAGGGATTTATGTGTAGAGATATTCACAAAAAGTTCAACAAAACTGAATAATGTGTGAAAACAGGTGTAATAGTGTGGGTAGTTTTGGGAAATGGGTCTGTCTTTTGGTACATGGCGGTTTTGATGTTTAGTTAACAGTCCGAGTTATAGTGTGTAAGAGATTGAAAAAAACTGTAATGTTGCCAGACAACATTTTCAGTTTACAAAATGGTTTGTGCTTGATAAACCAGGGGAAACACATTTGCCACGTTGTTTTGGTTCTTGGTAATGCTGATTCAGACCATGTTGAGCTGGACAAAATAAAGCACCTCTTTCCACTTGCACCAGCTAGGCCTTTCCAAAAAAAGTGAAACGGCTACCAGCTGCTGTGGCCACAATCATTTGCCGCCATTTGAGTTTATGAGGGCTGAGCTCTGTGGAGTGAAATTGAATGGCAAAGACCAGAAAACTCATTTGTGGGGATGTCCTGCTTTTCTGTGTTTTTTATATCGATCGTAAACTAAATGTTTTGTTTTGGGCCGTTGGTCTGACAAAACAAGACATTTGAAGAAGTCACCCTGAGCTTTAGGATGCGTTTTTTTGATTCTATCTCATTACATTTTTTACAGCTAACTCTTTATCAAGAAAATAATCTGCAGATTCATCGAATGTCAAGATTATAGTTAGTTGCAGCGCTAACCTTCCTTGCTTCCTTGCATAATAAAAACCCAATAGTGAAAACTACTTTTTCGTTCTGTTATGGGAACTTTGGAGGGCACAATATAGCACATAGAACCCAAATAAAATGATGTAAAGTAAATATAGTTTGTTAGGTAACAGAGTGCTTTAGGATCATTAAATATCTCTAAACTCTGTGTGTGCAGCCAAAATCAGGTCTGTCCCTGGAGTACCAGATGAAGAGGGTCAACTCAGAGCGGGCCGTCACCCAGAGCACCCTGTCCGTCATCGGGGAGTGTGTGGACCAGTTTGGACCTGGATGTGTGGGGGTGCAGAAGATTCTCAATGCACGTTGCCCTCTGGTCCGTTTCGCCCACCAGCCCTCTGGTTTCCAGTGTGACCTCACAGCCAACAACCGGTAGTCCCCCTGTGCACATATAATAATAGACCACGGCCTATTTACTTACATTTACAGTATAAACATCTATTTGTCATGGCTCTGGTGTTGCAGTGGTTTATTATAAAATGGGTCAGTTTCATTCAATCAAGGGTCACGTCTCGAAATGTCATTTTGACTTGGTCATAGGCCTCTTGTTTAACAGAAACTGCTAGTTTAATGTTGTCCTGAATATTGGTTTGGCCACGCTGGCATTGCAAAAGCCCCAAACAGAAACCAGACTCTAGCAGGAAGTGCTGTGATGGTTCAGTGGCATGCGTGCGACAGTGAAACGGAACAGGAAGGCCAGAGAGGGGGCTTGTATGTGTTTCACTTCACTTCTTCCAACCTTATAGATATTGTGGCCTCTGCTGATGGTACAACACAAACACGTACACACCTGCTATAACGAGCAGAAAACCACACAGTTTCTAAGGAAACACAGTTGAACCACCCACTGTGGGTGGATGTGAGGGGGACTTTTTCAAATCATGCTCTGAAATCTTTGAAGCGCAGCGTGTGTGTGTGTGTGTGTGTGTGTGTGTGTGTGTGTGTGTGTGTGTGTGTGTGTGTGTGTGTGTGTGTGTGTGTGTGTG
>JAVQJL010015746.1:0-44508 GCA_036024295.1 Nannoperca obscura
TTGAAGGTGAGGAGGACATTAAATTATATTCTGCATTTTATAGGGAGCCAGTGTAGAGAAGCTAATACTGGAGAAATATGATCCCTTTTCCTGGTTCTTGTCAGTAAACGTGCTGCAGCATTCTGGATCAGCTGAGGAGTCTTAAGGGACTTATTGGTGTAGCCTGATAATAGAGAGTTGCAATAATCCAGCCTAGACGTAACAAATGCATGGACTAGTTTTTCTTTATTGGTTATTAGACCGCTCTGGAGAACCTGTGGCACCATGCCAGGAGAGACTCTGTATGTGTTTGTTGTTGTGCACAAATGTGTGTCAGTGTTGTATATCACACTTCTTTCACAAGAGTTGCTATTTTAGGCACATATTTAGTTGTATATTGCAGAGCCATAAGATTGCCTTTAAGCTGATAAGGCTGATAATAATCAGAATCAGAATACTTGATACTGAAGGGAAATTGCTTTTTGTACAGTTGCACTGCTCAATAAAGTTATTGAGGACAAGATTTAGAAGAATTAAATAAATAAATAAAAGAGAAATTAAAGAGGATATAAAACTAAGGATATGTACAAAAAATATATGTATAAATTTAAGTATAAATATAAACGTTATTGCACCCTAAGTTATTGCACAAGAGACTTTGATAGAGTTATTGCACTGTTGTTTGAAATTAGAGTCCAGTAACATTACAATGTTGTGTGTTGTGTCATAAACCTGTGTGTTTGATTTCGATCACTGCCCATGGAGGAAAATCAACCTTTGCGCTCTCTCTCTCTCTCTCTCTCTCTCTGAGGAGTTTCTAATCAGGAGTCACATGTCATCTCCTGCAGAGCTTCTGCTGCACCGTTTTCCTTATGACAGACCTGCTTAAACCAAGCATAAGCCACCTCTGTAATCTCAGGACAGGAAAGAAAATTGTGTTGTGACGTAAGGAATAATCTTCTTGTTGGGAGAAATTGCATTCTGAGTAGAATGAAGAAATCACAGTTTTTTGTTTTTTTTAATGTTTGCTTATTAACAGTTAAAATGTAATTTAATAGAAAAATGAAGTCAAGTGTTTTATGTGTTTTCTCAACACTGTAAAAATTGCACTTTTTCAACTGGTGATTTTCTTTTTTTTAATAAAAAATTTTATATATACACAAGACACAAAATAATATATACACCACAGGATGTGATGTCCACTGCACCACACCAGACACATCATGGACCCCATCCCTCCCTGTACATTTTGGGTCTCAGGTAGCTGGACACTTTGGGGAAACTCAGCATCAGCATCCTGCAGCCGGATGGCGGAAAGGCCGCTGTTGCAGTTAACATGCACCCGTGAGGTCTGTAGCCGAGGAGATAATCTCACCTAGAAAGGGGAGAAGATGACATCGACCATCTGCTTCGTCTGGAGGAGATTTGATTGGCTAGCAGAGCCGAGCAGTAGGGATGATTAGGCCTCCCTGGTGTCTCATTCCACTGGGTGCCCTGCTCAATGTCACCACTGATTGGATCCTCTAATCTTGTTCTGTGTGAATTAAATCTAAAGTGGGGAGGAGGATGATCGCATTTTGCCTCATGCCCAGATTCTGTCTGTGTGTGTGTGTGTGTGTTGTGTAACTCTTACTTCCTCTCTCCCATAATTAAAAGGTACAGTATGAGACAGCAATCCTGGCTCTGGTCACGGATCTGTATCTCTAACACCATTTCTTCCTGACGTTAGCAGGCAGTCAGCGTGATCTAAATTGCAAATGCAGCTCCCAAGCTGCACCAAAGATCCAAGGGATTCTCTGTGGAAACAGTATATGCACCAAGGACTAGACTGACCCTGAAGACCCCGGATAAGGCTCTGCAGGCAGTTCTTATAGGGGTAATCCAGTGATTTCCAAAAAGTTGGTGGATTTGTGAGAGACAAAATGAACAAGCCTGCAGCCATGCTAGCGGCTCTGTGGATCTAGCTCGTTCGATCTAACTCTGATACAATAGTACATCAAAAGACAACACTTACATCTTATATTATGCATGATTCATTACAAAGAACATTTGAATAAAAGTTACAGATAAAGTGAGTAACATATAAAGAGCAAAGACGTAGTCATGGAGGCTGTGCATTTGAGCCCTAAATATAATCAAATATGTCATTCTATCAACATCTTCATTTATCTTTGGAGGTGGAACAAACAAGAGTTTGATTCTAAGTTTCTTTCTCTGTGTCTCTGTCTTTCCTCCAGAGGGATCTAAACCGGAGCTGGTGTTGCTGGTTGCCCAGATATCGTTATAGTAACCCTGGCTTCAGGCCTTTCTTGGCTCTTTTACGTACGGAAGCTACTTTGTCCCGAGGGGGCTGATGCGCCTCACGTTCAGTGGAAAGACGTCAGCTCCATTCACAAAATCAGGTTTACAGCAGCGAAAGAGCAGTTTGGTTCTTTGAAGATAGAGCCAGCAGCAGAGTAGGTTATGGAAACAGGCTTGTGGCCAAAGTGAATCCCCGGGGAAAGCTGGGAATACGTGGATAGGAAGAGTTTCTATCAGATTTTTAACATCAGTTTTCTGACTCCCGGGTGTGAACGTGTGTAACTGTATGAATATGACGCATGGATACTCAAGTTGACCTTGCCTGAATGGTCAATAAGAAAATATTCTTTGATTATACTACAGCCAACATGTGGCTGTTTGGTAGACATCAGTAGACATAAATAAGCAATGCACTGTCCAGGACTTACAGTGGCAGTTGGTGGTCCTCAGTGTATCGGACATAGTAGCTGGCTGGCATGACCAGTTTGGTGTTAACCTTTACCACTGAAGGGCTGGAAACAGTTCAGAGGTATTCATCTCTCCTCAGCTGTCCTCATAAACAAGCCCCTCTCAAGTATCCTGACCTTTAAATTCTCCATCCTTGCCCAGGTTTTTGAAACCTTATTATTAGGGTTATCTTATTTTATTTCATTGTTACATTCCAGGCTACAGTCGCTGAGTTAAAGAGTTTGTTCTTTTGAGGGGAGACTTGGCAAAGACCCTGACAGGAAAACCACAGGCAGAACAATAATGAAATAACAAACCTCAAAAGAAAATGGAGGAAGGACAGAAATGTTTAAGAAGAGAGTGACAGAAAGGAGTCACTATTTGTTACAGCTTCGATATTTCACTTTCAACTTTTCTGCAGGTGGATCCACTTTGCCAGCAGGGCTTGTTTTGATGTAGTCAATAATCATAAATGGAGGTCGGGCAGGCTTTGTTTTCACTGTTGTGGCTCACTCTGCTGATGCGCCTCCATTATAGGCAACAAAGTGCAGCACCAAACACTGTCGACTCCTCTAAGTACAAGGCGCTATTGGTTAAGAGCCAACAATGAGCATGAACTAGGTATCACTTTTGCTTCCTGGCTGTGGATGTATTTATCAAGGTCAGAGCAGTCCGAGCCAGAAGGATAAAGGTCAGCGGCACAAATAGATGAGCGGTTACCGACGGAGATACAGCTACGTGATTGTTGTAAATGTATTCTGCCCCAACGACAGTATGCAGAAAACATAATCTCACACAAACGTAGAATACATTTGGCATAAAAAGGGAAAGCAAAGCATGAACAGTAATAAACTGACAGCGCATGGGTGGGCAAGCACACACGGATGCATTGTAAGCTGCTGTGTGCTGAATGTCTTTTTGTTGCTGCTTGCGCGACCAGACACACCCACCGGGAATAAATATACATTTTGTCTTTCAGCCAGCTCGGGGAATGGAAAAAGCCTGAATCTCGTCCAACATATTGTACCTGCTGGATTCTCCTATTCCTCCCCTGAGTGTCATGAGACACGCAGCTGTCAAAGATAAAGCCAAAATGAATGTTTGAAACTATAATTAAAAGTAAGCAGGGGAAACAAGCAAGTGAAAGAGAGCAAGGGAGAGAGAGAGAGATATTCATGTTTACTTGTAGAGCAACACAAAGAAAACCTTTCGAAACTAAACTTGATCAACAAAAATGATTCCTCATTTACAGTTAGCATCTCTTATCATTAAAACAAACCACGTGTGTGTGTTACAAACAAAGACAAATATGTGTTTTCCTTATGTACAATTATTTTATTAGATTATCTTACAGATTGAAAACGTGATTTGTACTCTTGGAGCTAAAATAATAACATTTCTACCCAAATCTTTTTTCTTTATTCTGGACAGGCACAGATGTCTTATGCTCATTAATTTGAATAAAAAAAGAGTAGTGGTGTATTGACAGAAAAATACAAGGATTATAAAGACAACATGCCTATTTCACCATAGGTTCCAATTACAGCAAGTTTAAAACTGGACCCAGGTAAGATGGCTGCCATATGATTCCATCCCGGAATGGTAAGTTATTATGACACCTCACTACTGTTTTATATCTATGGGTGTCACTCTCACTAGCCAGGAATCCCCTTCACACACACTCACACAAACACTAACACACACTATCACACAGCAGCAGAAGGGTCTGGCAAGTGTGTCAGCTGTTGGCTGTTGAAACATATTTATCTGTGATCTGACCTGTTTTTAGTTATCTGTAAAACTTTGTGGGTCCATTGTATTATTGTATTCTAATATCTCAGACACTCGAATCAGGCTCATTTTAATTTGCTGAATGTATCAATTGCATCGAATTATGTAGATTTACAGCAAAAGGCAGTTTGATATTTTCTAAGCATCTTTTTTACATGGAAGAAAAAAAAATATAATGCATAATTTATTTGAATGTCCGCCCTACCACATTACCTACTGTGTACTTCACTTCACCTCTGTGTGCTTGCATCCACAATCACCACTTCTGCTTGGAGTATCTTAGCTGAATTTATATCTGTGCTAATTGGGTTAGGATTTCAGGATGGATGGCAACATCATCACCCTAGAAGTTACAGTTTAAAGACAACATGTGAGTATCAGCACTTTGTCCCCCCCGTTCCACGAGTCCTCATCAGTCAACCTGTTGCCATGATTGACTGAATAGCTGGCTGCATAAGGCAGCCGGTCAGCAGGACCCAGCAGAGGCCTTACGTAACTGCCATGTCATCAGAATTATATAATTACCTAATTCAATCCCACTGCACTTTAGGAAGGCGTGTCGTGGTGATTTTCTTTTTAATGTCATGCCAGTTGAGGGGCAAGGCTTTAAATAAGGCTAAAGATGACAATACTGAGATCCAATAATAATGAAAACTAAGAATTGCATTATTTGTTGTTATTATTGTGGCATTCCCAGTATAAGTGACTTGACTATATCAGATCATAAGCTTTTCAGCAGCCCGTTAATTACGACCTAACTATGAAGAGAGCATGTTGTTTGAGTGATTATGCTTGTCAAAAACAAGGTCAAAGCTCCCATTAAGCACATCCCTCAGACTTGTATTGGCTTGTGTCCTCTATGAAGAGTTTGCCATCTGCAGGTTCTGTCCCACTTGTTGAGGCAATAAGTCATTTTGACGTAATCGTTACAAGATTATCGCACCGCTTTCTCTGAAGTTACACAAAACGGAGTAGCTGAGTGCAACCGAGACGTCACATCTGTCAGATGTCTGGAAACAAAGTGTGTGATGACGGGATGAACCTGCGTATGCTTCAGTTCAGTCCCGGCACTAAAGCTCAGTTACCTCCTTTCATGTTTGGCTCTGCAGATAAAGCGTCGTCATCGATGAACACGTCTCTTGTCTTTTCCCAAAATCTGGAAGGAGAAATCCTACATATCTTCAAGTCAAGCCTACTTCTACTCAATATCTTCTTGGTGGAACTTCAAAACAAGGAACTGAATTGAGTTCATCCAGACTTGCCTACAGCAACCCAGGTGGCTAAGCCCTTCTGTAGTTTCTCTCTCAGATTTTCACACTCTTTATAATTAAGAAGAAACCATTGTTTTCCCTCCTTTTTAAATCTGATTTACAGTATAAATGCCAGCATTGCCCAATGACCTCAGGAGCACTCGTAAGACTTTAATTTGGGCCAAACATGTACAGTTACAGCTATTTTTAAAGCAACAGGCTGTGGATGTGCCCCACATAAGACCAGAGTCAGATAACTTTTGTAATATAATACATTTTCTAAATATGTTCAGGAAAGACTTTGTCCAGACTACACTACACTTCCTCCTAAGCAGTAAATATGCCTGTGATTTTAACACTCTCTAAAATGATGTACATAAACTGTCTCTAAGTGACTGTCACAGAGATAAACCAGGCGTGTTTCTGAGCTTTTACAAGGGGTGACAAGAGGACTAATTCTACTTTTCCACTGCTCATATCTTTATGTTTTATGGGTTCACACCGAGGTCTGGAGCATGGAAGATGTCTACTTATATGTTTTTCTGTCAAAAATGCTGAAAACTGTTACCTTATTTAACACAAAACAGATATGTTAAAGATTATGTGTCATGTGTTGTTTTACTCTGCGGATGAATTGTTTATGTTTATGTTCACCCACCTCATCTGAAGGTCAGGTTGTTATTAATAAGCTAGTTCAGGGGAATCCGCCAGACAGACGTCATCAGCATCATTGACAGGAGCTCTCTGGCCAACTATGGCTGTCAATTTCTTTCAAACAGTACACCCAGCACCCGCTGAACAGCCACCATCTCGTTCAGTTAAATGTCATTGGGGAGCTTTCAGGTCTTTATCTGTGGCACTGCTGAAGTCGAGAGGATATTTTTGAAAGGAAGAGGGAATAAATTATCCACATTTTTAATATAGCGGTAACAAACCTCGCTGCATGACTCTGCCGTCTAAAAAAAGAAAAGCGCCACCAGCTTTTACATTCGAGGCAACAAGAGACTGACTTAGGGTGAATTCATTCAATTTAATTTTATTAAAAGTAAAAAGGACAGTCCTCGTTGTCACTCCAAGCTGGAGCTTTGTGGCAGTTTCATTGGCTAATGTGGAAAAAGTCCCGAGGCAGCACCCACTTCCTATGTAGAACCAAATCAAATCAGCTCACTGCCTCCCTGCGGACGCGTCTAATCAATAGATCCCCGACTCCGTCTCATGCTGGCAGAATGCAGCTGCGATGGAAACTAACTAAATTTGCTGACAGATGTGTCATACTACAAGCCCACATTTGTCTTTGATACAACCATATTGATCACTGATCTATTGCTTAATAGTGTTTTATGCATATTTATGCTGGATTAGAGTAGGTGGTAGGTGATCACACACTGCTGGCTTCATCTTCTCATGTTATGCAATCAGTGTGTACCTGTGGTTTTGTAGACAGATCCCTTTAAATTGATTTATCATTTCTATTGAAAATGTCAAGTTTGGAGCCACTCCCACTTTTCTTTATTCAAACTTTGAGGCTTTGAGAAACATGAATTCTATGGAATATCTTCCCGCTAACTCTCCAGATGAACACCGATCCTCAAGACACTCCATAATGCAGACTACATTTATTTTCCACAGTTTACTGAAAGAGATTGGGAAAAGCGAATGAGGTGTTCTTTCCATTGCTGTCACTGAAAATGACTTCCAGCGGAGCGGACTGATATAGCATGGGCTCTCTGTGGGCCGTCGCAGAACTGGAGTGAGTCAGTTTGGTAAATTATATTAAATGATGGTGTGAGCTCTGACAGCCAGCAGCCTGGAATTTGGGCCACGGCTCCAAATTAGAGGAGCAGCATGTGTGTCCACAGCTAAAACAGTCGAGCGGGCCTCGGCTCACCAGCTCCAGATGTCACACATTTTGGGTCAAAATGCAAATCCTTGGAAAATTCTTGCCCAGTAGACTGCAGATGCATCGCTCGGCGCATGTAAACATAGAAGGATAGCTAATAATTGTTAATCCGTTCAAAGGTCACACACACACACACACACACACACACACATAGTATCATCTGTTAAAACTGATTTGTTGTTTACAATCAATTCATCAACCTTGTCATTTTTTTTACATTTTTATTGAAAAAAGGACATAAACAGTTTTCAACAACTGCAATATCAATATACAGTATTTTCCTTATAATTTACAAAAAAGATTTTAAAAAATCTGTACAGTCTCTGGTTTGTGCGGGAAAGTGGGAAGACACTGGTAGAAAAATAAAGAGCTAACACAGGAGAAGTGTCAATGTGAGAACAGATCGATTGTTTTAATAGATTTTCTTACCAGAGAAGCAGTACATTGTTCCGGCTTCCACACGAATGTGTCACAATAACACCTAGTTATTAAAAAAAAAAAACATTAAAGCTCAATCCTGTGTAAGACTGAAGTCAAGTGTGCTACATCTGTTCAGGATTTGTGATTGTAATTGAAATATTAATCATCAGCCCTGATCTTAATTAAGACAAAGCAAGGGCCCATTCAGAAATGACAAATAACTTCACAAGACCCGCAGTGTGAGAGTTAACTAGGATGATCAAAAATGCTGCACGTCTGCCATGCCAAGAACACTGATGTTAATACAAAGCAGTCCAAATCAACTCAGATAATTCAACGTTTCAACAGCCAACTGCTGTGAGATGAGGAAAAGTTCAGGTTTAAAATCAACATCAACTAACAGATGAGTTACGCTTGTCTCTTATATATATGTACACATTTGGCTTTGGTTAATAAAACAGTTTCTGCTGTCATGGGAGGGGGGGTGATGTGCACAAAAGCTTTGGAAAACACACTGACAGAATCATGCTCGTCTACATCTAGAAATAACACAGGCTGCATCTGCAATCTTCAAAATGGATACTTCAAAAGACAAGTAATAGATTTTGGCTCTTAGATTTCTCTCTAAACATACAATATGTAACTTAGCAGCAATTATCATCAACATTCATAACCTCGGCTCAGGGTTGAGCTTCCCGTCACATTGTACCACTGACTTGTATTGCACATTAGAACATGCAGCATACTGCATAGGGATTCACCTCTGAATGATTCTTCTTCCCGTGACATCTATTGCAGTGTGTGCTCAGTTGGAGCCAAACCTCCTGAGTCCCTCCATCAAGGCTGAGACATTTGTTAAGGCACACATTGCAAAAGATGTTGTACTTGGAGGAGCCTTAGTGTACTTGTGCTCGTAATGTTTGCAAGACATCTTTTTTTCCGCTTTCATGCCATGAGAGCAACACCACGACCACCACACTGAAGAAGACTGGACATATACTTTGTTAAGAGACCAGCTCAATAACAAACAGTAGCCTTTGTAGAGGTGGCTTAACAGGTCAAAATGTTTTTAGTAGCCTTTAAAACAAGATTCTTGAAATATATTAATTCAGGTTTGAAAAACATTTAAAAACAAATCTCAGAGTTTAAGGTTAAAATCTTTCTTTTTAAAATATTTTTAATTGAAATTAAATATATATTTAATTATTTTAGCCAGTCACAACATTGTGTGACGTTTAGGCCACAAAAAAGACCTACTATACCCATAATGTTCAACGCAAAATGTGCAAATTAGGAATATGCACTTGAATAAATTAGAAACTGCAGTTTTCAAGAAAACTCAGACTATTCTACTAAAATATTTTAAGAAGGGCAGACTGCACAGTGTGTACGTGAAGGCATCTAACCCATTCAACCCCTCTAGCTCCATGCAAACAGTTAATTTATCACCACTTTCACCATAAACAATAGAACATGTCTGGATTTCCATGGTGTCTGGTGCTTGAGCTTCTGCATAGAGAACTTCATACTCAAATCACAGTCTTTTACAAACTGTCATGCATTATAAACAACAGCAATCAGGAAAAAAGCTGTTTTGAACATACCCCGTGTTACTATTTAACGACACTTTATCACTGTAGTCATATTTCTGATTCTACTGTCAAAGGCCTTGATTCTAAAGGCAAAGAGTCCAGATTGCATTCAGAGTCTGACACCCCATCTGTGTTTGTGTCCTCAAGTGCACCAACCTCAACACTCCTCATCTCCCTGTCTTCCTTTTCCTCAAACTCTTCTTCCATCTCGACTTTTTCGAGAGCCACCTCGTTCTCATAACAAAAGGAGTTCCTCGAGCTGGAGCCGTCGGACTTCCTCTCAGCTAGTTCCCTGGCACTACAGCTGGGTGTGCTGGGCACGTCATAAGTGTTTTCAAAGCGAGAGTAGTCCACTTTGTAGTAGTTCTTTTCCTCAAAGAGCACTGGCTCAAAGCGGTGGCCCCAGAGGATCTCGCTGGCCACGTAGGAGCTCCGACACTGAGTAGTCATGGCTGTAGCCTCGACCATTCCCTCCAGAATCACTACGATCTCAAATTCTGACGTCTCCAACTCTTGTTTGCTCATCTCATAGAATGGGCTGTCCTCATCAATCTCATGCACAATGGTGATTGGAGACACCAGGAAGATTCGGTCAATGCCACTATCAAAGCCTACGTCAATGTCTACTTGATCCAGAGGGATGAACTCTCCCTCTGCCGTGGTGCGGGACTTGAGTAGCTGGGCCCTGACGTGGGCCTCCACCAGGTGACTCTTCCTTAGGTTCCCCACACGCCACATCAGGCAAAGTTTACCGTCCCTCATGGCCACTGTAGCATAATGGCTGAACACCAGGGTCTCGTTCCTCTTTTTGGGCTTGGCCATCTTGGCCATGACAGCACCGATGATGAAAGCATCGATGATGCAGCCCACAATGCTTTGGAAGACGACCATGAAGACGGCAACGGGGCACTCCTCTGTCACATAGCGATAGCCATAGCCAATGGTGGTTTGGGTCTCCACTGAGAACAAGAAGGCAGCGGTGAAGCTGTCCACATTGGAAACACACATCTGAGTCTTATTCTCTAAGTCCCCGTAAGCGAGGGCCACTACCCAGAAGGCTAAGCCAAAAAACAACCACGACAGAAGGAAAGAAAGGCAGAACACGAGCAGCATCCAGCGCCAGCGGATGTCCACGCAGGTGGTGAAGATATCTGCCAGGTACCGCTGGCCTTTCTCACTCATATTGATAAACTGCACATTGCAGTGGCCATCCTTCCTGACGAAGCGGCTCTGATGTTGCTGCTCTGTGTGCTCCTTGTTGACATTGCCGTTTCCATAGCCATTCGGGACGGCAATAGTGGCCAGCTTCATGCCATCTTCCTCAGAGGACACAATGCTGTAACGGTGGCTTCGCACACTCCCCATTACTTCTGCCTGGGAGGGCTGGGCCGATTCTGCTTTGGAAAACAGTCTAAGTTTTTGGTAGAAGCGTTGGAGAAACAGTTTTGAATGATCCCAGGGACAAACTCAAGCAGAAAATGTGGACAACAGGACTCGATCCTGCATGGAACAGGGGAGACCGGGCCTGTGCTGCGCACCTTTACAGAGGGCAGGTCACTCCTATCTGAAGGCTGCTTTGGACCTCATCAGTGAAGTGGGCTGTGGAAATTACAGACAGAGAGAAAAACAGTTTTAAAGTAATTGGCAAGAACCAGAGCAAAGATCAGTGTGTGTGGGTGTGTGGTTGCTTGCTGTCTAAATAATTCAGTGTACGCTTAAAATTAGCAGCACTCTTCCTGCATACACAGACAATATACCAACAGTGTATGCAGTGCAGTCAGAAAGCACAGGTAATGCATTGTGCATACATTATCAGTAGTAGATTAAAACTATTTTTCAAGCACTTAGATAGCTGACAAAGTGGGAAAGGATGTTTACCCTGCTTAATGTAAGTAATAATTAGGCAGGTCAGTCCAGGGGGAGTTGAGTCAAATTACAGATCAAGTTCATGTGAATCCAGTGAGCCACTGGAAGGAAGATATAAGTAAAAGCTCTGTGCAGATGTGTCTTTAAACTAAGCATAAGTGAGAAACAAATGTATATAAAATGTTGCATGCATTTAAACACTTTCACTAAATATTACATTTCATGCTAATTAATCTCAGTTTCAACAACATGCGCATACGCAAAGCTAAAACTAATTCACAACTCGTGTGCACCACTACACCGTGTAACATGATTTAATGAACCAGGCAGCTTTTCAGAGAGGATGAGTCTCTTTCTCTGAAAGCAACAGTAACCTTGCATCATATGTAATAGGGAAACAAGGGCAGCTAAATTAGAAAAGCTATTGACTTGGTGTGTGTGTCCTGAAAGGTCCATTAAAATGCAACACCACAGGCTACGAAAGGCCATGGTCAGCCAGACATGCTGTGCCTGTGCCAAAATAACTCCCCACCTCCACTTTTGACTCTGTCTCAAACGAGGGTCAACACTGCAATTGTAAAAAAGTTCCAAAAAGAAGTATGAAATGAAGTCTCGGGGCCATTTCCACTAAATAAATGTTGTACATTTTTCTTGATTTTGTTTTGAAAACAGCACAAATGTCAAATGGGAAATTCCATTATATAATCGTGTGTGTATCAAACTGTTCTGAAAGTGATCAAAAGTCATGTGGGATGAGATGTGCAGGACGAGGCCCCTTTGTTTGTCATCTTTGTTTATCTCAACTAATGATGTCACTGCTGGGTCGACTAGAAATAGCAACCTGTCACGCACACGGTTGGAAATATGGGGCTCCATTCATTCACTGCTCAAAGCATTTGAAAGAATTTCGTTTTGGGGGATTTTAGCGATTTTATATGATTTTGATAATGCTGTATCATAGTGCTACATTTTATTTTTTTAATCACACATTCTTTGTGAAAAAGTCTTGCCACACTTGCCCTAACTTAGACCATTGCCTTATTACAGGCACGATGTTCAGTTTACCTCATTCACATGCTGGCCATTCAGTCAACAATTTGTTTAACTGAGCATTTTAGCTGCACAAAAGCCAAGAACGCACATAGTTTAGACTACATGACTGGAGAGAAGTAAAGATCAAGAGGACGGCTGTGTAAGAAAAAAAGACAATTGAGAGGGCATTTGTGTGACACTTATCTAAATCAGCCTACAGTTAACAGTGCTTTTTTAAAATATTTTAAACTCACATAGGAGACCCCCATTGCAGATCAAATCTGAAACTTTTGCGGTGTTGGTGCACATCACAACCTGAGGTCCCTCTCTCTCCTCTGTCAGTTTACTGGGTTCTTTGGAGCTGAGCTTTTACTTGCTTACTATGTTGCATCACTTAATACTGCAGGTCGGTACATGGTGACAGACCAGGACTTCCAGAGGCTGCACAACCTGTGATTGTTTGTTTTGCATGTGTTCTCAATTAGAGCCAACAGCTGAGGCAGATGGAAACTGGTTACATAAAGCTGCTCTATTTATCATTACACAAATCAATAACTATGGCCAATCATTCAGCAGACTGTATCTTTTGTTATAAGATTTAACAAGATTTCTTTTATAAAAGAAGCTTTATTTTATTTTATTTTATTTTATTTATATTTTTGCAGTAATTTCACATATTTGTATTCATTTCATGTATTCATATTGTATCATGCGTTACTCTACAGGGACAGACATCATGAGCCACAGAGGGACAATGCATATCATCCAGTCAGCATCCGACAATCTCCGATGGCAGATGCAATTCAAAAAGCAGCGTACAAGCTAATAATAACAACAATAAAAAGAGACAGGCATTCTACTGTTTAAAGCTACACTAGGCTATGAAACAGTTATTTTTAATTTTAAATACATTTTGTATTACAGCACGTGATTTTTTTCTGCAGAGAGACTATCAGTTATTGCACAGTGTAGCTTTATATCCCCCCACTCCCCATCACTTTCACAATCAGAGATCAATCTTTCCCGCTTATTACACCTACCTGTTGGTCCTTGCAGCGCAAATCTGCCGTTTGCTCGTTGTAGTTAGTCCCATATGCGCCGCATAAACACACCGCGTCCCTTTTACTCTTGCTGCTCTTTTACTATGTTCACTTAGTTTCCCGTCGGGCGCCGCAAATTCTGCCATAACCCTCTCCAGCAATACTGAAGAAGATGTTTGTCGTTGCAAAGACTGACTTTAAAAACACGTGTGCCTAACCCCGCCCCTGTCGCAGCGGCGGCCAATAGAAAGCTGCAGCGCCTGTTCGAGGGTCTGAGGATACTATCTGTCTGAATGGAAGACAAGGGGAATCTACCCCCCTTTTTAAAGTAGGGGGTTTAAAAACTTGACGTTTATATGTCACGACGCTAAGTATTTGTACTTTTCTCTCAAGGAATCAAGCAGATCTACTAGATAGTGTGGAGTATGCCTACTCTGATTTGATGACCACTGCTGAAGGGATAGTGAGTGTACTCAGTGAACATAGGGTGGCGATGTAGAGCTACAAACAGCATCGACTCATACAAGCGCTTGCACCACGTCACGTGATAGGAATTATTATCATAATTCATGTTTCAGAGTTTTCAAAGGACAACACAACTTTTATTTGATTTTCATTTGTGGTAAAGGGATTGTATTCATCTAAAGCATAAAAAAATGGCAGGTTATAAACACTGTATATAAAGTCACATATAAATATATTTACAATATATTTATCACACTGTTACATCCCTAAAAGTCCACCCAATACGATAATGTACAGCTTTCTGGATGCTACAAACAGGTTTGCTGCATCACCTCTCCAGCGATGTCAGGATTCACCTGGCAAGTGTGTCCGTTTCTCCCAACTGACAGAAAGTGAGGGCCGTGGGACCGACTGCCCTCTACAGGACGTCTCCCCCTGTCAAACTCCTCTGCACTGAGCAGGGGCACCGGCACCCACGTGGTCTCATTGAACAGAGCGTAGTCCACCTTGTAGTTCTTCTTGCCCAGTTTCAGCATGTCCCGAAAGCGCTGACCCCAGTGGATGTCTGCTGGTGTGTAGGTGGTTCGCGTCTGGTGGAGCATACCTGTAGAGTCGCCGGTGTAGGTGAAAGACACCACCAGTTCAAAGTCGTCCCCCAGTAGGTCGTCAGGGCCCAGGCTGTAGAGGGGACTGCCAGGTTTCAGATTGTGGATAATGGTGGCTGGCGTGGCGAGGACAATGTCTCGAGTCTGGATGTCCAAGTCCTGGTATGACATCACAACAAACCCCATTGGCTTTCTTACAGAGCGGACTAACTGGGCCCTTGCGACACCCTCCACGATGTGATTACCTCTGAAGTCCCCGAGTCGCCATGACAGACACAGAACCCCGTCTCGCAGGTTGATCACTGCACATCTGCTAAAACCCACCGTTTGAGCTCTCTTACGAGCACATGCCATTTTAGCAATAACAATACCAATGACAATGGTGTCAAGGAGGCAGCTAAATACGTTTTGAATCGTCACCACAATAATGGCAACAATACAGTACTCAGACGTCGCCCTGAAGCCATAGCCGATAGTTGCCTGGGTCTCCATCGAGTACAAAAAGGCTCCAGTGAAGCCATGCACGTTGAACACACAGGGTTTGTTACCTGCATTGTCAGTGTCTCCGTGTACGTGAGCAATGAGCCAATAACAGAGGCCGAAAAAGAGCCAGGAGAGAATGTAAGAGAGGGAAAAGATGAGGAGCATCACCCTCCATCGGATCTCCACAAGAGTGGTGAAGATGTCCATCAGGTATGGGCTCCAGTCTCCAGGGGCCTTTTGGAAAAGCACTGGGAAACTGCCATCTTTCTGCATGTAGCGTGGTTGCCTGCCCTCATTCCGGCTGCCCAGTGTGTGGATTGTAGTGTAGTAGGTATCAATGATGACGTGCTCGCCCCTTTCTGTGCTCATTATGACCGGGGCTACCTTTCAGTCTCCTGTAGAAAGACAGAGAAGAGATGGAAGTTGCACCTTAGAATGACATTTCAAGTTAAAGTTGAACAACTGGACAAGTGTACTCCTGGGCCGGAGGGACAGGATTTTACTCATCAATTGTGGCAAAAATGTAAAAGGCTCTCAGACTTGTTTGTTAAGCTGAACCCTTCATGTTTGAGCAAGCAGCCTAGGTCACTCCGAGCCTCGGGTTATCAGCAGCAAATAACTTGAGCAGTGCCCAACTCTGAGTGTGAAAAATGTATTCGAAGAGCACGGGTTTCTCGCTGGTTGATTATTTACCAGACGTTCCATTACTGCCTGGATGCTGTCCAAATCAAATGCGCTAAAAGCTCTCTATAAACACTTCAGTGTCTGCATCATAAGCAAATGTAATAAAGCGGGTGGGATTTCATTTAGCTTGTTAAAATAAAAACATTTAAAAAGTTTGACATTCAGCATGGAAGTATTTGAGCTAATGCATAAATCACAGTTAATTAATTAATGTCATCATTTAAGATGTCAGTACAGCATATAATGACATTAGTTGCGATGTTTTAATTTGTAGTTTTCCAGAGGTTTTGAAGTACAATAAGAGGGCACAGAACAAAGCCAATAACAAAACAAAACTATGTTCAATGTATCATATTCAAATGAATCACACGCAGTCCCACTCTTGCTTGTTTTCGGTGACTGATTCAGATTTACACAAGCTTGGTATATTTTTACGATGGCGGGGCCTGGTTCTGTTCACCCTACGTTTGTGAGCACTGACGAGAACATGGAACTGTTGTACAATGTGCAGGAGTGCTGCAGTTTTTATACATATTTATTTCTCAACTCTAGGCAGAAGTGTGACCTTTGTGATCTCTTGAAGCAAAAAAGGTGGCAATTAATATATCTCACAATTTTAACATTCTAACAATTAAATTGTTTAGATTTCCTTGTTTTGAAGAGTTTGGTCTGTTTTGTTGGTTGCGTTTTGTTGCCACTTCAAACATCTAAAACGTGTGTCTTTCTTCCTCCTTTTTGACCTTGTCTTAGACAGGTTCGATGGCTCTTTGCACTCGTGTTCTCGTCTTTATATCTTGCGTGTCACATGACGCTGCACTGAGCTTAAGCCAGCTTTTTCTGAAACGTGTTACATCCACAGCCATTGCAATTTTAGTCAACTTAAAACATTGTATATGAAAAACAGCATATTTATTTTATTCTACTTATTCAACTTAAAAGGGTCTTTCTGCTCGTCACTGCTCATATTATTTTTGGGTTTAAACAAAATATATGTGCTGTCAAACCTTGGTAACAAAGCATTGAAAGTCATTACGTATTTGGAAACTTTGACATAATATATCAAAGGGAAAAAATCCCCCCTTTATACTGTGAATACTCCAAGACAAAAGTCCTTCAATCTTGACCTTGTTCGGGTATTGATCTGAGCCCATGATGATATATATATATATATATATATATATATAGATTTGGTCATGACCATCTGACAAGATTAACTAAGGCTTTGAGTCAGGGGAATCTATTTCCCACAGTGAAGAACCTCTTTTTAATCAGTTTGGCTTATCTCTTTAGTTTATAGTTTTGCCAAAGTCTGTTGCCTCCCAGATGTGACCCAGAACAATTGCAAACAGAGAGTCAGCAGGCTTTTGACAGTAGTTTTAAACTGGCGTATCTTAGAGAAATACCACCAAAAAAAAACAACAGAACAAGATATGGTGCTTTGTGTAAATTTCCTAAAAATATCTATATGTTTTGCCCCACATAGCTGTAAGGCAGAAAACGTATAGACTAAAGAAAATACAAGCATGATTGTTATGAATGTGTTTATATAATTTATGTCTTTACTCCTCAAGTTCTAAGAAAGTATGTCTTGGTTAATTAAGCAAAACCTTGAGCTCAGTGCGGTGAAGTTATTAAGGTATTTTTGTCCTCATGAGGGTAAATTATTATCCCTCAACCACCTCTAAGAGCCTTCACCTCCAAATGTTACCTCAAATGTTAAACTTTAACCGAGCCATTTTGTCTTTAGTATAACCAAAGTCAGGATATTTTTGGTACTTTCTTATACTACATTTCAGTTATCTGAAAGCTGCTTGAACTGTCACTGATGAAAGGCATGCTATCAAGTTTATGTTTGAGTGTGCAATGCTGAGTTCACTCACCCTCTAATCAATACATGTTTTTTTAAGCCATGTCCTTCCTTGAATGAATTGTGTCAGACCTATCTACTTTTTATTGCTTAACTGAGTCGCTTGAGAACACGAAGCTGATGCTTATCTCAGTTTATGATAAATGGCTTCGCAAAAGTTTCTAATTGTACACCTCTTGTGATTTAATTGTGTACCCAAACAATTGTGGGTAACTGTAAACTGTCTTGGTTATAGTGTTTGTGCACTAGTGCCAACTGCAGTCTTTAAAACACAGTGTTCCTGTGCTTGTCAGTCAGACAAATGTCAATCCAAATAAGATGTTAGTGCAATTTGTATGGGCTCATGTTGGCTGGTAAACAGTAACTGAGGACACAAGTAAACAAAAATACTCAGAGACTGAAAAAGTCAGACAGGTGGAAATATGGATCGTCGTGCATGAGAACTTTAGGAACAAAGATGCTAAAAAAACAACTTAAACTTGAGCTTAACTTCCAGCTACACAGGTTTTGTATTTCAACAAAGGCTCAAATGATTCGTAAAACAAGAAATCTGATGATGAGAGACAACAAAAAAAAGCTATTAAAATTCAACCATATAATCTCTAGTGTTGTATAATTACTCATTTCTTTTGCATTGACTATCATGCGACAATTATTTGGCAGCAGGTGGCGATGGTATAAACAAGTCAATGAAAATGTATAGAAAAACAGCTTCTTACATGCATGTATAAGAAGGTGTATTGACTCATTAGCTGCAGTGTTTCAAACTGTTGCAGGCTGATTTCTACACAGCGAATTGAGGGACAAGTACAAGGACAAGTTACAGGACAATCAGGTCTAGGAATCAGGTATAGGAAAAAAGGCCACCCTCCAGCACTCCTGTGACACAGAGTTACAAAACAAGCAAGGAAAATTACCAGGACTACCTTATAATGTTATGGTATGGCAGTATCCAATATTTTCCATCAATGTATGTCAGCTTTTACCGGTATGCTTGTTTCTTACTCTCCATTTCGTTTTCCTACATAGCTGCACTTATTCAATTTGATGTGATATGTTTTATCCAATTTACCTTTTTTTTTCTTTCTTTGAACCCTTTCAAGACTCTGTATGAGCACATTGGACTAATATGCTTGAATCCATTTTGGGTTATGTTTAGTTATATGAGGATTTCTGCTGAAATGCCTTTAATCATGATTTAATGCAGTTGAAGTACTAAAACATAATATTTAACATGAATTCACTGCAAAACACTGAAAGAACAAAAGAAAAAGCATTTGAATCAATTGCATAAAATCGTTCATGATGTTGCTTCAGTTTGTGGCAGTACTAAATAATTGCTATCATGTTTGTTTGTCAGTGAAGAGTTAATTATTACAATTTGTCGTCATTTTTCCCCCATCTGGCTGGCTTGACCCTGCAAGTATCTTAAAGTATTATTCTGTTGAATGTTGTATATATTCAACTGCATTTATACTTATAGTATACAATATAGTAATTGAATCCTACTTACAGGAAGTCTAGTCTTTGAAACATTATTCTAACCACCAATATTATGCATATTTTGTAAAAAAAAAAATTTTAAAAAAGCATTTTTCCTCAGCATGGAAAATTTTAACCTTTATTAATGTCAGAGTCTGTGTTCATTTCTTTAGTATATCTTTAGTTTAAACACAGATCCTATAAAAAGCACACATAGTATATTTCAATATTCAACTTACTTGCAGTGTAGAATTTAGAGTTTGTCAGGTGTCGCATAAGCTCATCAGTTTTGCCAAGCATCAAACGATGTGCTGCCACAGTTAAATTACCTCTGAGTTCAGTTGGCTGCAGAGTGCTAGTGGGCCGGCCTGGTCCTGAGGCAAAGTCCCATTTTGTTCTGATATCACAGCAAACACTTCCCTCTCAAACCTTATTGGACAATCTGGAAGAATTTATGACATATGGAATATTTTAGAGCTCGGGACAAAAACATCCAAATTCTTCTAGCTGTCTCTTCCTGATAAGACAGAAATTGCGCAATTAGGCAGAGAAATATTGACAATTTATGGGTTATTAAGCAGGCAATTTTGAAACAATGCATATTTGAGTCAAATCCCTTCAGATTTCCCATAATTCATTAGACAGAGAGTTAACCTTTGCTCCATCACGCATTGGCACAATAATTTCCTTTGTCTCTTTCCTCAATTTTGGTCTGATAAGACAAGAGAGATCACTGCTGAACCGTCAGGACACGTTCACTTTTATTGAAAACTTATTAAAACTACCTTGTTGTGTTTTTTAAAAATAATATACGTGACCCCCACCTCCTCCTCCCCCTCCCCTCCCCTCTGAATCCTACCTGATTCATCACGTATTGGTTTTTTTAAGATGATGTGTGAAGACAGAGAAAGAGACATTCCTCTGAGAGATAACCTGGAAAAAAAAGGTTAATCCGTCTGTAATTTAGAGGCAGCAACTATATAATGAATGAGTGAAACACAGACAGAAAACAGTGTTACTTCATTTACTACAGTGCACAATAATACCCATAAACTGTGAAATACAGGACAGTGGAGGGATTTATTTATTGATTTAAGCGCCCTGCACCACGTGGCACCACAACACCCAACATGATCATGTAACAAATAATGTGATGCACAATACAGGGACATGCAGGTGAGAGGTTAAAGTTGAGTCAGTGCCGAGGCGCGTTTACAGGCAACTGTTGCAACTGAAGTAAGAAGATGATTTCATTTTGTTAGGGATGAAGAGTCAGCACCAGACAGGAATTTACCTTCATCATGGCTTGCATTGAAGCCAGTGGGAGTTATTGACACTCAGAGAGGAAGGTGTAATAAGAGAGGATTTGGAGGGATTAAAGACAAACTGCAGCGGTAATGAGGTGAAATTGCTTAATTTGACAGAATTTATAAAAAAATCTGACAGATCTTATGAAGAAACCTGATTTTGGGGTGGGAGGGACACGGTAGGGGCAGCTTTGTTTTTTTTTTGGTGGGCTTTATGTGGTGAGAGCAGCGTGAAGAGCTTTGAAGACAGCCAGTGGTGTTGTATGTCAGCTACCTGTATCTGCAGGTCAATACACAGCAGGAGAAATTGCACCTATCTTCTGACTGTTTGCACAGGATCACCAAGGGATGTGCTGAACAATTAATTACGCGATGGTGTTCTTACACATGATTGTGGGTCAGTCATAGTGTCTCTTAGTGTACCTATGTGGTGAATATGTGGTTAAATGTCGCAGACATTCAAGTGTCATGTCAGGTTAAAACCAACAAAAAAAAAGAGAGATGACAGGAATGGTAAAAAAAAAAAAAAAAACACTGGCACACAGCTGTCAGTAAATCTGCAGTTATTAGTCATAGGTGAAGTCTAATTCCTCTCACACATGCTGAGATTTCTTACCCACAGTCTGTGGAAAGCTTTATACTTTATAGAGTCTACTAACAGTTGGTAAGTGTAACTCACATCTCATTAAACAATACAAACTGGGAGAAGTAATCCTACATATATTCAAAGCATTGGTTCACGTTATTTTATCTCTTATTTTAGGATGTGGACATGCTGACTCCATCTGCAGAGAACGCAGATGTCTGGCTGAAATGTTGATCAAGAAAGGCTTTACATCTCAGCCATGGTATGAAAACTGCATCCAAATTATTTATGTGCCGTTCGTTGAATACCAAACTCTGTCAGATGCAAGTCCTGTCTTTTACATTTATATAGTGGAGCTAACTGAGACTTCCGTTTAGTTTCTCCTGACTTGACAAGAACTTGATCATTTTGATTATTAAAATTACAATTGTTCTCTGTGTGTTTGTCATTTATTATTTAAAATGTCTGTATGTTGGTGTTATTGGTGTTGGTTTTCTGAATAGTGTTGATACTTTGCGTGACTTTCATTCATTTCTTCAAACACACTCTACACACTAACCATGCACATGAACAGCATCACAGTTTGAGTCACTGTGCGTCTGCCTGTGCTGCAGGCTGCAGTCTGCTCTCGCTGGTGTCGAGCGTGTCGGTTGCCATGGTGCTGACGCGGTTGGACAAAGATGGTAGACTCCTTCTCTGCTGCCAGATTGTTTAACAAATTCAGCATGTGTTGTGCTGCAGTACTTTTTTATACTGAGTAGAATATTTTGACGCTCACAAAGTCAAAACACTTTGTGACCTGCTCTGATTGCCACTTCAGTCCCCACAGAAGCCCGAGCTGACATTAGCGTCGTTCAGCTGATCGCCTCATAGGACAGTCAAATTCTCCAAAAGCCGGCCAACTTCCTGGGAGATCTTGATGCAAAGACACTGGACACTGAGAGACATCATACGTTTGAGAACACAGTGGATATTTTACTAGTGCCGTTTCTTTTTTGGCTCTGTATACTTTACTGCCATGACTTATCTGATGGTAAATTATAGACCATTTTGATGACATAAGATCTCATAAATTCGACATTCAACTGCAAAGATGTAAATCTCAGCATACATTTATTGCATGTTATACGTTTAACCTCACATTCACTCTAGTATAACAATATAATATTATGGGGCTGATTTGCACTTTGTACTGTAGTTTGACTCTTGATGTTTGATAACTGATGTTTTAAATATCCCAAATTCCACAACACCTTCTTCGGGGCTTTTATGTTCATATTTCAAGAATTTATTCCATGAAATAAGATACTTTTATTACCGTTTGTCAACACAAATACGAATATAGTAAATGTATGTTTGATGTATGTGACACTGAACTGATGTTTCTTTGTTGCCACCTAGTGGTTGAATCACGCACTGCTAACAGCCTGGTGACCTCCACTACTGTACTTTTTTTTCTAGTTTCTACACAGGTACTCTGACTTGGACCTTTACAGTTCAATACACACTATGTTAAGATAACATGATCACACCACTTGTACAGTTACTCAGTTATGGTGTTTGCAATAGTAAGATTGACATTTCCAGTCAGAAATGATGGTTATAAGTATATGGACTTTTTTTTGTAAAACACAACTATTTATTAAGGAAATCCCGGGTAAATTACCAGCTTTTGTATTTAAATCACACCCAAGTAGCACTCATATAGAAACATTTTGAACTTTAGAAACTTCTCCCTACCATGCAATGTTTTCTTTTTAACAAAATAAAGTCTGATTAAAACAACATAGAATATCTTTCATGTCAACAATCTTGGTTTAAATAGTAGGCACAATAAAGTAAAACTATCTATATTTTCCCCAAATGCCTTTTTCACAACAGTACAGAGCACATTCATAGATACTGCAGGGCTTCGCTGTCAAAAGTCACAGTAGTGGCTCAAACTCAAGCTCCCTGTGAAACACATTTAATGCTTTCAATTTTACAACAAAACTGCCCTGAATTTATGGCACTGTCTACATCCACGTCCCCTGAGGAATCAGGCCTTTTCACATCTTTAACTCATGACTGAAGATGAATTAAAGCTGACAGCCTGGTAAACACAGCTTACCGGTAAGGGTTTGATTTCGCTTTTACATGTCGCAAATGACCTTACATCAGTGATAATATAACTGTGCTCTGCACTGACGCAATCGCCTGCACTGCCCGAACAACTGTATGAAATGTATTCACAAGCTGCATTTTATTTGAATTGTTAGAGAAGTCAGGATTCCTCTGCCAATGAATTTGAAGGAAACAACACATACAAAATCAGTTTTACCAAAAACTGAAGGGAAATTACAAAAACCCATATGCCCTCAGAAACCCAGCCATTTGCAACAGGAATCTAGTAAATATAATGCATCCGGCGTTGTACTCCATCACACTGCAGCCGTTCGTCACGCATCCTCTTCACTTTCAAAGCCGCTCCGTTTTCTTCATGGCCTTTAGTGTAAAAATTTTTTATAGAAAAGTTAATGCAACCCGTCATTAAGTCAACAATGCAAAGGAAAAGCATGTTTACTTTTCATGTACCTGTTTAAATATCTGAACGCCAAGATAGTTCTGCGCCATGCTTTTCAGGTTGGATTGTCCACCCACCTTGCATCTGACATAACCATACAGGTTGGCCCATTGTAAAACCAAGCCCATGATTACTACAGCCTGTGGGGCAAAATAAATAAATACATTTTTAATCACAAACAGTAGCAATTAGCAGCTAATTGGACAGAGATGACATTGAAATCCATGTTCAAAACCACTGAACTGACCAGCCATTTGATCTTGAGCGACAAGATGGTGCTGAACACAAAAATGACCCAGAAGACGGGGCACACGAGGAGTCCAAGCCAGAAGATCCGTGACTCGGCGCTAGAGGCCGGGTTCAGGCTGCGTGTTTGCTAAGAATAGCAGACGAGATTTAATTTCATGTTATTCAATAAAAATAATCCAAGAAAAAAAACGTGTAACTTGCAAAGTCATGTGCGATGTTCTCTTGGTGACAAATGATATTTCTAAAAAGAGGACAATGCAGCTGTTCTATGTTACAGTATCTTCAATTGTCAAAAAAAACAAAAAGGTCATGCAGCTACATTACACTTTACAAAGGCAAATCTTACATTGGCACTAATTATCGCTGCATGGTTTGGGTGTGAGGAGTCTGTGAAATTGTAGATGCGCCATAGTTTCTGGAATGTGGTCACTCTGTTACTTTGAATATCCCTGTATTAACTGAGATCTCCATCTCGATTACTGCCAAGGTCATGTTTAATTGTAAAAAGGTAACGTGATGAGGCTGTTTAGCTCACAAAAGGATGTTTGACTCTAGTTTCTTTTTTTTTTCCAAATGCGTGTCTTATCTTCTGCCTGAGAAACCTTCTTTGTTAAGAAAGATTTTTCTCTTGAGCTCGAAAGATCCATGTGCAAATTCCAGCAAGGCATTTGAACTTCTGCTTACCTTCCTTGACTCAAATACCCAGTGGCTCTTTCCATCTTCATCCACTTGATTCCACCACCGAAGGCCCACCAACAATCTGCCAGATACATTCTGGGGTAAAGAATACAAATTCTGTAAATGAAAACCTAATACTCTGATTTGATTCTATCATAAACAACATGCACACTTATATACACAAATATGCACACAACAAAACAGCCACAGATCCGATCTCACAAGAAACATGGTTATGCAAAGAGAAAAATGAATCAGCAACAATTTGAATAATTAATGGATGTATGATTTTCGTCATATGTGACTGTAAACGGAATATAGTTGAGTATGTGATGTTGGTCACACAAAACAAACAAACTGGGACATTTCACTGTTCGCTGCATGTAACACAAACACTAAGGTGTTATAAATAAAACTAAAGCATGGCACAGGATGATTTATTTCCATAGTGGTGCTGTGGTTAAATTGTGACCACCTGACCTGCTCACCTTGACAGTCCAGAAGTCACACGACAGCAGGAGGATGATGGTGACCATACAGGCAATGAAACGACTGCTGAAGATATCGCACAGTAAGTAAACCAAGATGGCACTCGTTCGGAAGAAGAGATGGAAGAACGAGGCCAGCGGATGTCTGAAACACACAGACTGACTTTTTAATTCTTTATAGTTAAAACACAACATTTGGTAAGAACACAGAGACGTTTACTAAGGACACTTAATATAAACCCATGGAAGTATAGCACATCTCACCTGATGCTGGACTTTCTTAGCTTGGTGTTATCGTCATCTTCACCAAAAAGAGGGGCGTCTTGGAATTCCTGAAAACATTAATTAAAAACATTAGCAGGTTAATGCTAATGCAGCACGAGCACACACCGAGTCAATGTTTCCACGGCCGAGTTTGCCATTTTTATTCTGTAAAGTCATGAACATTAAAGTATCGATTCAGACGAGCTACGCTAATACCCCAAACCAGTACTGATTCTAAGTAATCACAAAAACAAATTTACTAACGTTTACCTCTCTCTGCATTTTGACCACTTCGGAATGTATTTCCTGGTGACGTGGTTGTAAACAAAACCGTGTGCTAAGGACCCTAAGGAAGTGCGGCTTTAACTTCGCCTGACTCAAAGGTAAACCAACTCAAATAAATAGCAATTTGTGTTCCAGTGTGGATAAATGCTTTTATTTCGGTCCTTTTAGTAGCCTAAGTTCTAACAAAAGGCTTTGGGTTAAGCATTTATTTAGTGCGTTTAATTATTTGACTATTTGCACAGTTTTTGCATTACAACTACTACAGCTGCTACAAGTAATAACAATGATAATGAATGGTGACACAATAAATATTTCCTTTTCTCAACTTATTTCATTGCTTGCTTTTATTTCGTGCATACAGAGTCTGAAGCATAAAACGAGTCATACAAGATTAGCTTCACAATTCCTTATTTTTTAAGTCCTGAAAACATTTTGAATACATTTACATTGTCACATATACAAGTAATAGTGAGAGACATTGAGGTGATGGTATTTGTCGGCCAATATCTCACAACTTTAAAGAGAAATAACGAAGTATCATCAAAACAGACTAGAATTCATACAAGACAGCTTTATAATGTCAAAACAGTTGGCTGTACACATTGTATGCTCCTGCAGCATTATGAGGTCAGAAAAACCTCAAACAGACTGGCAACTGAATGCATGCGGTAAAAGATGCCAAAAGGAAGTCCGACATTCACAATAGCGGCCCACATGCTGAAATTGTAGAATTCAGTTTCAGTCGCGAGGTCAAACTGGGGACGGGCACCGAATGCTGGCATGATCCACAGCTATCAAGGAGACAGAAACATGAGAACAGGTTGAGTATTTGGTGAATTTTAAAAACTGAATTTGACAGTGTGAGGGAAAAGTGGTACTCACTATGATGTTGCCCAGCAGCAGAAACGCACAGACCTCCTTCAACACCCGTCTCTTCCACAACAGTTTGGGTCTGTGCTCAGCTGTGTGGCTGTGTGCTGTGAGTACTGGGCCGGGCTTTTTGTCCATGTCTGATCCTTCAAGGATGCTCAGATCTTTGCTTGGCTGAAGCACATACGGATTTGCAACCACAGTGATCGGGTCAACCTCGTGGAAGGGCTCCCGATGCAGACCTTCGATGATGAAAAAGTTCTGCAGGCCGAGTTGGATCACCATCAGGATAGCCCAGGTCAGGTTGAGCCTGTTCAGGTGGCCTTTGGCTCCAGTTGCAACCATGGCGACAATGCTGAAATAGCTGATGATGAACTGTCCCAATGAGGCTCCCACCAGCAGCAACACATCCAGGCTGCGTGTGGGGTTTTTCTCCGATACATGGTCCCTGTGGTCAACCTTGTAGATGGCACAGCCGATCACAGTAGACACAGACATCAGGGTCACTATCACTATATTCATGACAAAGTGCATCATCAATACGTTGTCTTTCTTGTCCGTATCATTCGTGTCTTTTTTCATTTCCATCTCATACATGATGAAGGTTGCCAAACCGGCCACCACTAAGACAAGTCCCGCCACAGGACAGAAAAATACATCCTTGAGACGGAATTTTAAGTAGTGGTGGTTGTGTTCGTCTACTACTCTACCGACGTTTTTCCACAAGACGTAGGTCATGGCAGAGGCAAAGAGACTGTACTCGATGTTGAAGGGGTACAAGTAGTAGTAGGCCTCCTTGAAGATGTTACACGAGCTGTGGCTGCACTTGCACTTGTCTCCATAACCCGCTGTAAGATATCACAGAGCATAGGTGGAGAGAAGTATTATGTTGTGGTATTTTATTGATTGCTATATCTACTTTCATTGCTTTATTTGGCTTGAATTACCTCTGTCCATGTAAAGTCTTCGTCCAGAGAGTTTAGTGATGTTGTCTGGATAGTCGGGAAACGTTGTTTGGTGAATTGACTCCTCAGTGACCACAGTCATCCACAAAACTAGATTTGTGGAGAGGGTGAGCATCAGCCCACAGCTAAATGAAAAGAAAAGAGGGTTTATACATTATATCAGATTTTAATGTCATATTTATACATAACATTTAAAATGACTAGTTTTCTATCAAAAGCCGGTGTATTACAGTTTAGAGCTGAAACAACTAGTCGATCAACAGATTAGTCAACCAACAGAAAAATAATCTGTAATAATTTTGATAATCAATTAATCATTTGAGTAATTTTCACTTCAGCAAATGTGAATATTTGCTGGTTTTCTTTGTCCACTATGATAGTAAACCGAATGTTTCAAATATTCACCAGACTAAACAAGCAAATCTTACATTTCTGATGTTGGCAATCCATGATTTAACAGTGGAAGTACATTAAGTCCAGATAATGAGCCCTGCAGGCATTTGGAAGCTGCTGGTCATATCAAAGTGAAAATCCTTCATGAATTGATTCACTTGTTAGCAGGATGCAAAGAGTTAGCTAATTGAACTTTGATTTAACTTGAGCTTCTTAATTAACTTAACTGTGGCAGCAACTTTGAAATAAAAACACTCTCTCAATTGTTCTGGGCAACAGGTGTTAAGTATCAAAATAGATATCCTCAGGGATAGCATGCTTATAAAGACAGTGAACCCAAGGAGGAAATCCATGTATCAACTACCGTGTAAGGTTCCTTTGTAGTTGAACACAGTCCTTGGCGTGAATCCACAAAAAGTATGTCTGCAAATTGATGGCACAATAATATTAATAGTTCGTATTAATAAAGGCTTTAAGTAACATTTCTCGTTTCGTTGTAATTGGCATTTTTACCTGCACAACTGTGAAAGCAAGCTGCACCACAGGGAATGCAACTTTAACAGCGGAATCGCAGTGGAGGTAGCCCACATAGCTGACTATCTTGAAAATGTCCATGACAATACTGAGGAGTCCACATAGCACAAGTCCTCCTGAAGGAGCAAGAACACGTAGAACACAAGAAGAAAATCAAAAAGCTGCTTTGTAATCAAAAGCACTTCAATCCAGAGCAAGTGCAACATTTACTCACCCCTGAGCCACACAGGTCCAGCATGGCCATCCTTGTAAGCGACAGCATTTTCTTTCCTGGCTGTGTAGATGACATAATAAACGATCCAGACGGAGGTTAAGAGGAGGAGAACGATGATGAAAATCTGCAGCTCATGGGTGCTGATGTTTGCATTGCTGTGGGCACTGCCACTGACCAGGGCACAGCCCAGGATCAGAATGTTTAAACAGATGATCCCAGACAGCATCCACCCCCAGTTTCGACCCCGCTCCCTCACCACTCCGGTGGAAGAGACGTTCAGGTCGGGTCCACACGTGCTCCCCGCTCGGCCCGGTGCATTGATGTTGTTGGACAGTTGGGCCTCCTCCATCTTCCTGTCTTTGGCCGTCATTCTGCAAGGTTCACAGGGACTGCCATCGGTCAAACAGTTGCATGGGAGGCCAGTGTTTAAACACATGGTTCTTCTCTCTAAGATCTATTCACAAAGGACTTGTGTGCTGCACCGAATGCCATATGAGACAGGTTTACCAGCTACACCCAGTCATTGGCTGCCTTTTAAAGGCAGATCCTGCCCAAGCAAAATATTTCCATATACACAAAATCAGCATATTTGTCATCCTTTTGGTGCTACACAAAAGAGCTGTTTCAAATCAACAAATGGGATTTCATTTCCTCTTCTTGTGGCTATAGTTTTGGCAAGCAATGCATAGAAACAGTGCTGTATTGAGAGTGAGAATCCACACTCATGGATTAGCTGTGCTACTTTTTTTAAGGAAAGTCACACTATCCCTCTCCATCTCTGACCTAATCAGGAATAACACCAGGACAGGTGAAACAGCCAAGTAATAATGTAAATACAGCTCTTGTCGATTTCCAGATTCAAGCTCTTATAACAATTTGACAAAGCAGTGACCTTCTAAAAATGAAGAAAAGATTTCTGGATACCTGTAAGCCTACCTGATGTGGTGGGATCCTGAGAAGCAGCCTCAGCCATCACAGCTTTTATATGCCATCAAAAACAAGGAGGTGTACAAAGAGTCATAAATGTCAATAAATCAGTTATAAACGTCACCATATTATTACTAAACACAGGGTGTTGTGCACAAAATATTCATATGAAGTTCAAAAGATGTTTTCAGGAAAAACCTTTCTCACAAAATCCAAAGTACAAAGTAAGAAACCGGTTCTTTTTTTGATAAACAGCAATTTCTTGACAATACAAAACATTTTTATTGCAGTCATGTGTGGTGAAAGTTTAAACCGCATGCACAAAATACATGTTTAAGTAAGAAGACACGAAACTTAATGAACACAGCCATTTTTTCATGATCTTTTTTGTACTTTATTTACCTTAGAGGCTTTAAGCATTGTGTTGTCTTTGTCTTTGATAATTTTTTTGTTTACTGTGGCTGACCACGCGCAGTTACGCCTAAAACCCCATCTACATTCTCTAAATAGAATGAAAAGAAATACTTTCAGTTCTTTACTGCTTTTCATGATTCAATGAAGCGATGTGCGTCTGTTTACTGTCTGCAAAATGGGGACAGTACATGCAAAAGCAGGTGCAAACTTGTTTATTTAAGATCAGTACTTAGACTAATACAAACCCTTCTTAGTATTGCAACACTCCATGGTACTCTTGAAGTCCTTCTTTGTCTGCAAATAAACAATGCTTTATTCAAAAGAATGACAGTGACACCAAAGTGACTCCAATTCTTCCCTATGTATCAACCACAATGAGACATCTAGCCTAATGCTTTTATATTCTCACGTCTGTATTATTTTCATTTCCTGAACAAGTTTATAAAACAGCGATTTTGATGATTTTGTCTTGACATGTATTCCTATGTGATAAAATAAATATGTTTTCGGTCTCTTGCAGTGCCTGCTGCCACAAAGTGATTAAATTACGCCTGGTTAGTAAATTACACTAAGTCCTGCAATAAATCCATACCTCCATGCAGGTTCAAATGTTCAGTTTTTACTTTAGAGAGGATGTATTATGTCTATGTGAGTGTACATCAATATACAAACGAAGAATATCGTTTTAAAGTGATTACTGAGAGCCGGGAGAGGCAGGACATCATATTCATCAAATTCACAGTCCCAAACGGAACGTTATAGTCCTAATAGGCTACCTGATCAGGTTCATTCAGTTAGGGGTAACCGGGACTTGAAATGTTTCTACTCTGGGAGGGGGATTTGTTGTGTTTTGGACCACCTCGGCCACCGGGAGCACTGTTACCCCACACGATGCGCACCGCGGCGTCCCCGGATACCACCGACGCGCTCTGCCCGTCTGCTCCTCCACTGATCAGCAGGCAGCGGCGTGGGGGAACCGGCGGGACCGACTGGCGCTTGAGCCGGCCTGCTCCCACAACGTCGCCGCACGACGACGACGACGATGATGGTGGTGGTGGTGGTGGTGGTGGTGTTGATGACACGGAATGGAGTCGAGCAGGGTGCGTTAATTGTGCACCATGAATGACAGGTACCACAAGGCTGCCCGGGACGGCTACCTGGACCTGCTCAAGGAGGCGACTCGGAAGGATCTCAACGCGCCGGACGAAGATGGCATGACACCGACGTTATGGGCGGCTTATCACGGCAATCTGGAGGCTCTGCGGCTGATCGTGGCGAGGGGGTGGGTAGAAAGCCGGTAGCCATAGGACTTATTAGGGCTCGTGCGCAATATAGGCGGCAACAAAAAACATTTGTAAGGTTAAAGTAAAAATGAACTATTTGACCATTCCCCCCTGTTATAACGAACGCGTTTCAGTGTCAGAAGAGGCAGACTACGCCAAATAATTGTCGAAGATTATCCTAATTTCATTATTTATTCATTTCATTTTATTTTTAAGGCAGTTTTTGTAATTTAACCATACCATGTCCAGCTACTAAAGTAACAATACACCCCTTCCAATGTAGGTCACCTTTTACAATCATAGCCAGAGGAGAGAACAGGCCCTGACATATACAGTGTTTGCTAATTTAAGTACCTTTACCCAAATAACCTGTTTTATAACTATTTAGTTGGCCATGTCTGAAGAATCCCCATATTGTGCTAGACACTAAAATGTTTCTGCAATAGGAGCACAAAAAAGAATCCCACATGATGTTAGCAGACCTATATTCACCTTTTTAGGGAAATGCTTTTAACTGCATCATATGTTCTGCATTTTAGAATGAAGTGGAGCTTTGTGAGCTAAACTTTCAAATTGATTCATTAAATATTCGAATATTTTCATTGCTTCGTAACTATATCATCTGAAAGTCAAATGCCACGGTTATTACCAATATGTCATAGCAGGAGCCAGACTGCGTAAAATTGATCATGTCCATGCCATTTAACATGGTGACAGTGTTCAAGGTCAACTGATTGCATCCTGAAAGCATCTATACATGCGATGACTCACAGAGATATTACAATAGCAAGTACAGCTTAATATTCGAACACATTTTTAAATCATGAACTGTTATGTAAAAGAGGGCTTTTCGCTACTTTGTTTTGATGGAGAGGCACTGTAAACTTGTCATTACATAAAGACCAATTTCATTATCTCATCACAGGGTAATAGCAGATAACATAATGTTAGGAAGAAAGTGGTATAAATGCTGGCCTAACTTCAGCAAAGTAACATGATCGCTATTCATGGAGAGTTGGGACGAGGAAAACGCACAACAGGGCATCTTTTATGGCTGACCTAGTTTGCCTGTCAGCCAGAAAAATGGGCCTATTGTGAATTAATTGCTTAATTGGGTTAAAATATGTGAGGGACTTACTGTAAAAGTGAAACATCATTCATCAGTGTTATGATAAATATGAGAATTGAGGAAAAGTTATGGACGTTTCTTTTTCCCGGCAACAAAGCGAGGAAGGCTTCCAGTGCTACGTGACAATACTAAATTCACTATTTCCCACGGAATAAGTGTAAACATGCTCTGTAGGCATTCAGCTGCCAAGGACATAGTATTCCCCCATTGATAGCAGAAAACATAAACTCCTGATTGACACCAGGTACTTAAATTAGTCGCCATAATGTTTCACAGAGGCACCAATCTCGTGAGACCCGGGGATATAATGGAGAGAAGTTTAATACTGCTTGACAATTTCATGGGAAAGATGCCATGCAGTGCTATATTTGGCAAGTATATTGCACTGGGTGGCTTTACCGTAACATCAAGCTGTCATAGGAAGTGAAGACGTAAACAGCCCATAATGTGATAAAGAGCAGGGGAGGGATAACCGGGCAGACATACCACTGCTGCGGTCAAAGTTTTACTAGGAAAGACATAAATTATGACACATAAAACTATCATGTTAGATGGTCTCTACATACAGCAAGCATATTGTATAATCTGAAGGTGATAAATGTTTCATCTCAAACAAAACATTTAACACAGCTAATTGCGGTTTATCCTTTGACATAAGTTTATAGCATTTTATGTTCCTTCATCTATTTGAGTACAGTGTTAACAGTGTAATTCCTCTAATTGATCATTGTTTTATTGTCACTTGCTGGGCTGTTTGCCAGGTACTGCCCATCATCCATGCATACTGATGTCAACCATTCCCCTACATTTGAACTCAGTCAACTCTTGATCCTCAGACAGCTTCTTTTTTTCGGACCGTTTAAACCCAATCCTGTCCAGACAAAAAGAGCAGGGGGGCTGAAATCAGAGTGGAACTTTGCTAATCGCTGCCATGGCTGCATATGGCAGATCTGACACACATTCCCTGTGAAAACCTTACAACGCAATCCATCAATAATACATTTGCACCTCGACAGTAGCTTCACGTCCATCGTATCAAATATTCAGCAGCCTGTACTTGGCTACATTGCAAGACAGGGACTAGACAGTTCAGTAAACATGTCAATTCAGGGAGTGTGACGCCACTCAGACAGATTCTAAGCTGAAAATAAATGCAGAACTTCTAAGTTACCAATATTTAGTTGGGGCAGCCACAAACAAGCTGTATATCACGAATAAATCCTCTTCTTTTTGGAACATTATTGATTATCGGTAAGATGGTTAGTGGAATACTTGTTCAAAAAACATTTTAAAAATGAACAAAAGAATGAGTCTTATGATGGGAAAGAAAAGTAAGAAAGCTCCATACACGTCAGTCCTCCACGTCATCCAACCAGCTGTATTGCTGATATTTTTTGACTTGAGGAATTCAACATGACATCACCAGTCATGCACAGTTGTGCTTTTTGAGTCAGGCGCAACCTATTTGGTCCCTCCTGAAACTGGATACAGGTAGTGTAGCAGTGGTGCTGGCAAGCCCGTGGTCATATTACAGGCCATCAGCAACAGTGTAGCACACACAGAGGTGACCCTGAGGTCATGGACCGTCAGCCAAGGGTAAATGTTTGCTTATATTTATTGATCAGATTCCTTTTGAACAATAATTTTAATCAAACCATCCAATTTCCCAATTGATCAAAAAAAAAATGCTGCCTACAAACGATCTGTGGTTGGCTCTGAATGAGCAATGTGGTGTTTAGACTATACATTATTAAATAAGGCCCCATTACCTCCCCATGGATGGCAGGTCAGTGTTGAAAACATAATAAAAAAATCACATGCTTACTCGTCATGAGTGAGTGAGTGTATCCATAATATCCTGAGCAAGAAATAAAAATATTGTTTTAGTACATCTGATCCAAGTTTTCTGAGTCATAATCTAACATCTTTTTTATGGCCCACAGAGGAAACCCTGACAAGTGTGACATATGGGGGAACACACCGCTCCACCTGGCAGCTGCCAATGGTCACCACAACTGCCTTTTCTTCCTGGTGTCTTTCGGTGCCAACATATGGTGCCTGGACAACGACTACCACACGCCGTTGGACATGGCTGCCACAAAGAATCACATGGAATGCGTCCGCTACCTGGATTCTGTCGCTGCCAAGCAGACGGGCCTCAACCCCAAGCTGGTCAACAAGCTGAAGGACCGGGCGTTTCGTGAGGCTGAGCGGCGAATCAAAGAGTGCGCGAAGATGCAGAAGAAACACCACAAACGCATGGAGCGACAATTTCACAAGGACGCTTCTGAGGCTTCTGCATCGGATGTCATGAGCTTTTCCAGTTACACCAGCAGCTCTATTAGCCACAAGCTGCGCAACTTTAATGCAGCCACCGTCAGTGTGCCATATTCTCAGGTCAGGAGTTTTAATTTTTTCTATTTCTTAAAGGTACAAGTTTTTTTTGTTTGTTTTTTTTTTGTTTTTTTTTTGCATGATTGCATAAAAAAAAAAGTAAAATCCCTCCTCTTATCCAGCATAACTTAACAAGATTAAGTGAAATGCTAGCATGGTCAAAGTGACAATGCTAAAAAGCTGATGTTTAACAGGTAGAATCTTTACCATTTTCACCATCTTAGTTTAGCATCTTAGCATGCTAACATTCATCATCCGGGGACCATGAATGTCTGTAAAACATTTCATTGCAATCCATCCAATATTTGTCAAGGTATCTCACTAAAAACCAAGAATGTCAACCTCATGGTGGTGGTAAAGTAGAAGTCGAGAGATAACCAAAGTCAGCACCATGAATGATGACCATGATCATGAATCTCAGTACCAAATTTTGTGGCAATCCATCCAGTAGTTGTTGAGATTTCAACCTGGACGAAAGTGGTGGTGTGACTGACCAGCCGCCCGGCCTTCTGCCAAAGCATGGCTAAACATTTCACAGTTTGTTGTTTGGAAAATCTAATCCTTTCATTTGTGGTTGAGTCTAACTGCTGTATTATTCATTATTCATGTTAGGCTACTCTCCATGCCACAAACCGAGGGAAAACAAAGATTCAGAAGAAGCTGGACAAGCGGAAACAAGGAGATGGGTCTTTTAAAATCTACGAGGACGGGAGGAAGAGTGTGCGCTCACTCTCTGGACTCCAGCTTGGCAACGATGTCATGTTTGTCAAACAGGGGACAACCATCAACCCAAAGGACCGTGGCCGCCGCAACATTCGTGACATGTTCTCCAGAGACAACTTCGATGCCATTTCACATGCCATGAGCGAACCGGACCTGCACAGGTCCGACGTGGACTATTCTGAGATCAGCACTGACTCAGGACATGATTCCCTGTTCAACCGGCCCGGTCTTGGAACCATGGTCTTTAGGAGGAACTATGTGAGTGGGGGGATGTTTGATCTTGGTGGTCAGGACGATGCTAGTATGGGCCGGTCAGGTACTAATATACGTTTACGCAGCCGGCTGCAGCAATACCCCAGTATAGATGAAGACAGCATCGGCAGTGCACGCAGCCTGCAGGAGAGGAACGTGGAGGAGCTGCCCTGGGAAGATGTCGAATTAGGGCTGGATGATGATGATGAGCCTGACACGAGCCCTCTGGAGGTCTTCCTTGCCACGCAGAGCATGAGCGAGTTTTTCTCCATTTTCAAGAGGGAGAAGATCGACCTTGAAGCACTGCTGTTGTGCTCGGACCGTGACCTTAAGAGTATTCATATCCCCTTAGGACCGAGGAAGAAGATCTTAGATGCCTGTAAGAGACGACTGGAGACCATGGAGGACCCAGACGGCATCGAGGACACAGAGCTGTGAGTGATTTTTTTGTTATAATGTGGAGTAAGGAAGTATTTGGGCATTGTTTTATGTTGTCTCTGCACTCCAGCGCAAATCCTCCTTTAGTTACAAACACAGTTTCATCTCTTGTCTTCATTCTGTCCCGCAGATAATAAAAGTTGGTGTAGACGGTCCTCCTGCTGTGTGCTCATCCACACTTAAAGGTCAGTGGAGCATTGTGGAGTGAATGCCGCGTATGGACAGGGAGGACTTAGTAATTTACCTCCCCTGATATCTCAGCGGTAACAAAGCAGAAAGGACACTGTCAAGATGAATATGTCAAGCAAGAACAGACGAGTGTGAGATAAATTCTTAACAGGATTCTTTTACAGTGTCTTGTTAGCCTCAGGAGGATCGCTGAAAATATCTCTGTATGTTGGTTGGAGTTCCCCTGCACTGCATGGTTTAACAAACTGAAAGACAATTATCAGAGTGCAGTCATTGCGTGCCATGTGGCATGGTTAACAGAGAGTTGATTGTGGGGTCTGTGTCCCCTGAACGTGTTTGCCCCTGTGGGGTAAATCCTACCACCTCATGTGCCTGCATTGCGTGTGCCTGTGCATTTGCTTAAAAGTATATATTATGTCATAAATACATTTGACTTTACTTTATTATTGACTGTTAACAATAACATTTTGAGCAACGTTTGCACACAGAGCCACTCAGCTGTTTCCTTACTCATATTTCATCTCTGTACATGTTTACATATAGCAAGCCATGTCAGTCCAAGTGTGGCTCACTGGCAATGCAGGCCAATTGTTTATTGAGAGTACTGTTTTCATTTAATGTAGTTTTGTAAGCTATATGAACACACAGTATATTTAGATAATTTTATAACCCACAATATAACATGTTGTAGTCCTATATTTTGCATGTTTGGTCCATATATTAGTAGATTTATACACATTTGTATATCACGCATGTCAGTCTTCCAACTGTTTGTTGAGTAGTTTTTGCACAGCAGCATAATGTTGATGTTATATGATATTTTATTTTCAGAGTAGCTCAGATTTAGGACATGCAGAGTATACTGTATACTGTAAGTCTGTCTTTATATCGCAGGGCCATAGCTAACAATGAGGACGCTGAAGTCATATTTCCAGGAATTTCCGGGGGGGTTTGGGTTTAAAGACATGAAGAGAAGTTTACCTCCCATGATTACACACATATTGGATTTTATTTAGGGCTGATTCTGATATTTCTCCAAAGTTAATATTTTGAAAGTATGGCCTACTCTTTCTGGGCAAAAACATAAATTAAAATAAAAAGGGATTTAGTCATTTCCACCAGAATCATATACATGTAAAGATGTGCACAGAAGGCTTTGAAATAACATTTAGACCATAATACTGGATGATGAGAATGTAATAGAACAATTAAATACGGAATAAAATGTGTTCTTTTTTTATTTTTATTTTTTAATAAATGTGTTTGTAGTTTGGTTTGTAGCTGGTTATTATAAAAGGTTTGATGGGTGGGATTCCGCTGGGAAAATTTGGTCTCAGTATTTCTAAAGACACAATATAAAGTAAGTGAATGCTCATTCATTAGTGTGCCAAACATGTAAATGTAAAACTTATGCATAGTGTAACTAATATGCAGTGTTTGTATATAGTCTTTACAGGTCAATGAACAATAAGCATCGTGTCTCAGTCATTACCAGTTTACAAAGGCATCATTGTATGCTTCCGCCCAGACGTTGGTGTATGTGTCTGTCTTTGAGGGAGACAGTCATAGAGAGCGGAAAGTACTTGTTACGGCATCTTCAGCCATGCAATAATCCTCGCATGATGCTCACGTGCACAAAAGGCAAGCGTCATTTCCTCGATACTGCATGACATGAAGTCAGGAAGTTGTGCTGTAGATGAGTGCTGTTACCTGGAGGTTTTTTGCCATTTACATAAAATCGTTATCAGAGGGAATCACTGTCAGACTCTCCCACATGGGTCCTAAAGTCTCCACATGCTATACTGATGTTTTTATTAATTAATTTGCCATATTGGTAACAGAACCCAGACACAGATGTTTTCTTTTCACTGTTATCGCTGAATCAAACATTCAAAGCCAGCTTTGCCAGCGTAAGATCAGTAAACAAGCTAGGTTATTAACTCAGACAGAATGAAAAAGAGGCTGGTCACTTCCCTCCGTGGCTTGGCCATAATCCACTTGTCATTTCCTCCTCTCCTCTGTCTAATCCACTGTCTCTTTAACACAATGAGGTTATAGAAGAGTTAAACAGGGGAGGGGTGAAAGATGAGAATTCTTCAGCTGGTACAAAATACCGTAGGTGTGGTTTTCAATTCTTTCCTTATGCACTCTGAGGGTCTTTGGATCTTAAAAAAGGCAGGAAAAAGAGGGCGTACGTGCAAAGTAGACCTTGTGACCACCTAAAGCTCAACCGACTCAGGTTTAAAGTGACTAGAGGAACACCCTCAAACGTGGACAATTTGAAGGAGAGTCAACACAACACAGATGTAAAGGATGAACTGAGAAGCCCAATCATTGAGACGTCCGACATGCAAGAAGTATTATGTGATTCCTGCATGGACAGTCCCAGCAAGGCCCTAAAGTCCTGCCTGACCTGCCTGGTGTCTTACTGCGAGGCCCATCTCAGACCTCACCTGGAGAAAGCCAAATTTCAAAATCATCGTCTGGTGGATCCCCTCCACAACGTCGACTGTCGGACTTGTGAGGCTCATCAACTTCCTCTCGAACGCTTCTGTCTGGTGGACAGCTGCTGTGTGTGTCTGGACTGTGAGAACCAGGAGCATGGAGGGCACACGACTGCATCTGTGGGGGAGGCACGCACACAAATTGAGGTCTAAACAACACAACACGTACTGCAATTAATTCAACACAGAGCATTTAATATTGTGGCATGAATTTTTATTTTGGCTATCTTTTAGATTTTTTCAAATGTGCTTTAATTGTTTTAAACTATATCCTTTTTATCATGTAAAAAGGGACAAAATATTAATTTAGGATATGTCCGTAATGGCATCTTATACTGTAGACTGAGCTGCACAATAAACAAGAAGAGATCCAGCTGAGAAAGCAATTGGAAAGCTACAGAGCAACAGTGACCTAATTAAGGTATGTCACATGGGCAAATATTATGCCATAACACATTTCTTGTACATTCAACAAAAGCAAAATACTCTGCAACTCTTTTTCTCTTTTTCTCTCTGGCCCTGCAGTCTTCAGTGCAGGTGGTTTGTGTTACTGTTGAGCAGCAGTTCGCCAGGTTGCAGACAACCCGTAGAGGAGGCCAGACAAGGGGCGGCGGAGCTGCTGGAGGGAGAACAGAGACAGGCTCTCAGACAGGCAGAGGGCATCCAGGCACATCTGGAGCAGAGGAGAACAAAGCTGATCAAAACTTTGGCTCAAAGGAACAAACTGTCCAGGAGCAAGTCTGATGTTGACTTCCTGCAGGTACAAAATATGTTGCATATTTAAAATAATAATAAATAAGTAAAGAATGGACCAGTAGGTGTGAACCCAGTTCGGTCAGATGTCTCATATGATCTGGGATCAGCACAAGATTTTCTCCAAAGAGTTTCATTTGGATAGGGGTGTGTTGGCAGTGTAAACATTTAGGCATTTCAGCAATTTCACAGAGGAATTTATGTTTTGCGTTTGGGATCATAGGAAACGAGTTTCATGTAATTTACTGTTGCATTTGACATAATGATACTTGACATTTACTTTTGTGTGATCCAGGAGTACTCAGAGTGGAAGAAAGGAATGGCAGATGTATGTCTGCCCACTGTGCACATCAACCACATGGACCATCTAACTTCTTATGTCCAAGTGGTGACTGATGCTACGCAGGAGCTGTGTGACCTGGTCCTCTCCTCTTACAGGGATAAACTGAAGTTGATCTGGAAACGTGGTGAGTGAATATCATATTGTATATTTATAACTTACATCTTCTGGCTCCTTATGGAGAAAACTGTCTCAGACGTGCTTTCTTTAGTGTATCTTGCTATGTGCACTTTTAGCCATGCACGTGGTTGTAGGCATTTGTGGACCCCATATGATGAATTCTAATGACTCTGGTGACCCCCTGACTTTTTCTCTAGCGTCACAACAAGGTTCACATTTGTGGTTTTGAGAGAAATGGCTCGCCAACCATATTTATTTTTAACTAGTACCTACAAAGCTAATAACATTCCCATCATCCTCAGCTGTATTTTGTGTTTTGTGCTAATTAGTAAATGCTAGATTTCTATTATACTAAACTAAGAGATGAACATAGTACACACCATAGTACCTGCTTAACATCAGCATGTTAGCATTTTCATTCTAAGAATTATAGTACAGCCTCACAACACCGTTAGCATGGCTATGGACTCTTAGTATTGTTATTAAATGCTTCTTTGCTCAGCTCGTTTTTTTTTTTTACTTTATATTTATCAAATAATCAGTACATTGTAGAAATCATGTCTTACCATAGTTCCAAATAATGTCTCTGAATTAGGTACAAAATCCCAGATACCTGATTCTCAACCTTCATCTCTGCTTGATCCTGAGACGCGAGAGGACTTTTTGAAATGTAAATACACTTTTCATTTTATTATGTTCTGTATTTTCTGTTTGTCAAACCGTACCCGTTCCTTTGTCTCATCCAAATTATATTTCCCCTGTGTTGTAGACACAAGAAGTTTGACCTTTGACCCAGACACCACCCATCATTTCCTGCGTTTAACGGAGGACAACAGAAAGCTGACCAACACCAGTCCCTGGCAGCACAGCTACCCAGACCACCCTGACCGCTTCGAATATTGGCGTCAGGCAATGACTACAGAGAGCCTTTACCTGGGGCGGCACTACATAGAAGCAGAGCTGAGCGGGCAAGGTGCACATGTAGGAGTCACGTACAAGAGTATTGATCGTAAGGGAGAGCAAAGCACCAGCTGCATCACTGGGAACGACTTTTCCTGGTGCATGGGAAGGAACAGCCGAGGTTTCTTTGCCTGGCATGCTGATGTGGAGACGCCCCTGGAGGTCTCTGATATCACAAGAATTGCCGTATATGTGGACTTTCACGGAGGCTCTGTGTCTTTCTATGATGTATCTGGTCCTGTGAGGCTGCTCCACAAGTACACGGCGGATTTCATAGAGCCCTTATATGTGACAGCCTGGCTGTCAAAGAAAGACAATGTAGTTTCACTGGTTAATGCTAAATGATCCCTCTTCCCATGTTTTACCAACAAAATGATCGCCTGCCTTCACTGTGAGCTTGTAAAAGAAAAATGAGTGCATTATAAATGTTTATTGAAGCTACATAATAGGCAGGGTACATATGGAAGATTTTTTCATACGTAATTGAGGGTTAAATTTACTACCATCTAGTGGTAGCTGTGCAACATGAATGTAAGAAACCTGCGCAGCAGCAGATGTGTTTGGAATTTACTGCAGTTTTATTGCAACTTTACTGCTCTTGAATGTGATATGAATGAGGAAAAAAGTACACAGTTGTCTGCCAGCAATTCTTTTATTTGTCTTACAAGTCCATTTGATTTTTGAAAGTGTCAGTGTCTGTCAGCATTTTTTATAAGTTTATTTACATTGGTGACATATTTTAAAGCTATACGAGGATTTATTGTTCATGAAGGGTCTGTAAAATGTTATACAAAAGTGCCTTTGAAATCAAAGTTCACTGCACTCAACTTCAAGCGTTAAAATCGGTTTCGTTCTCGTCATAAACTGGATTTACAAAGTGCACACCGGTCCGAGTCAACGAGATTGAATTATCTTTTTCAGTCCCACACACACCAAGGTTATCAGGCATCATGTTGGGGTTTTCAAATATGGGATTATCAAAGCCGTGGTCAAGAGGCCCACCAAGCTCTTCAACATCACTGTTTCTCTTCCAACGGCTCAGAGAAGCCAGTGATGGCATTTGAACGACCCCCTTGCGAATCAGGACAAGCATGACGATGACGAGTGTAATCATAATTAAAACTCCAAACACAACTCCGACCACCATTCCAGCACTGTCTCCAGACTGGTCACTGCTGCTCCCAGAGGAGGCTTGAAATTCAGCCTCAATGATTCCCAGGTTAGAGCCGTGAGAGCGGGCGTCCGTCACTATGTCCCAGGCCAGAGCGTCTGAATGGGTTCCCTTCTCTCCATCCAGTATAACCACCTGGATCTCGGGTGAGGTACCAAGAGGGACAATCCCCATAAACCGCTGCGATTTGAAGACTTTAGACATGCCTAGCTGAATGGATTTGTATTTTGGCAGGACAAGAAACAGGTGATGGATTCGTTGCCTGTAAGTTTGCAGGTTGAAAGCAGCAGCATAGTGGATGGTGACGATGGCACCGCAAACATCACAGCAGTGTCCTACAGGGACGAGAGGCTTCTTACAGCTCAGCGAGGCACATGTGACGGTGCTACAGATCCGCTGATGGTTTACAGAATTCCCACAGTCGCAGCCAGAAAGATCCCCACAGGCCGGGTTTCCAACAGTGACACCAGAGGATCCGTGAAACTGCAGTCGGCCCGAGCGCGAGCTGAGATACTGGGAGAACTCAGATCTGCTATCAAACATCTTCCCCAGCACAGACACTGATTTGACGGGAACGCTAGACTGAGTGGAGCTGGTGTCCACCCTGAAAGAGGAGCTGGCTTTAAAACCCACATCATCATACTGGCAGGGGACGCTCTCCTCGTGGACTGAGAATACGACGTTTCCACGCTGCAGATCTTCCGGCGTTGCAGCTGCCTGCCACAGAGCCGGGTCAAACCACTGGAGAGACTCTAAATCTTTGAACTGGGCCGTGACACCGGCTCCGCAGCCTGGCTCTTGTCCGCTCACAACGTAAAATCCAGCTCCTGAATTCAGGATGAACTCTCCGTCAACTGGCAGCCTCATCTCCCGCACAGCATGCGACGTCTCCACAAACACCGACACTTGTCTCTGGGCTGAAAACTGAACCATGTCGTTGCCACATGGAACAGCTCCTTTGTCCCAGTTGGTCTTATTCTCATAGTTGGTGTCAGGAATCCACTGTTTGTACAGGGCGTTCGCTGTCCCGGCAAGACAGAAAAGAAGAAGCATGTCTGATGTTCGCAGCATCCTGAATATTTGTGGCAGACTGGGAGAAGATTAGATGACCTTTGTTTCCAACCTTGTGACTAACACGAGTGCACACAGCTTACCAGTAAAGTTGATGACCTCTCAACCACATCAACCTGCTCAAGTGACCTGTAAAAGATTTACATCTCCTGCAATAACAGACCTGCTTTAACACGAGCTTTGTCCTTTTGTGTTTTTCCAGCTTTTTTTGTTTGTTTGTTTGCCTGTCATCAGAATATTTTGAACACTTATGAATCTATTTCTATGAATTTTATTGAGTTTAGTGGTTATCCAGATGTGGGCTTTCTCCCATTCTCATAATCTTTGCTCACTGCAGATGGTATGACTGCAGGGGTGCTGTATTTTAAAGTCATCTAAGTAAACAATCAGCCTGTAAATTTCACATATTCTTGAAATTTACAGGGACAACATTTTCTAAAACAACAACTTCTGGACAGTCGTCTGAGCTCATTTTACCCATTTGTCAGCCTGGAAACTTTGCTGAGGTTTCCACTGTGAACTGTTGTAACAATACATTAGGATCGCTATTTACCAAACCTTGAAAATATGACATTTGACATGCAGATGCCTTTACAGGAAAGCAAATGTAACCATTTAGCCCTCGGTTTATTCAACTTTATATCAAATCTAATTAAATTACAGTAAAAAAACTGGATTAAATATGAAATGTAACAATTCTAAAATTTCTATTAGGGCTGGAATGCACTCTTTCAAGATTTAGACAACTGTGTGCCACAAAGGCAGACTGGCACTGGACAGAGAAGTGCAGTTAAATAGAAAAAAAAAAGCATGCAAGGAAATACCTTAAATTTAAATGGATGTTCTGTAACTCTCTCATGCTTCATAATTACTGCCATTGACTAGGCCTGAATGATTTTAGTGAGAGCCACTTCATCATGCAAGTTGAATAATTTTGTAATGGTTGTGTGCTTCTCATTTATTCAAAACATGTTATAAGTGTGTTGGTCTTATTGTTGCTGCAACAGCTTCGCAAGCAACCTGCTTTGTTGTATTAGGTTATTTATTGGATTTGCAAATGACACCCGACTTTTACTCGGCACTCCAAACAAGACAATCATCATTTTTCTCGGAAAAGGCACCGCTATGCACGTCATATCAACACACACACACACACACACACACACACACACACACACACACACACACACACTCATTCAATCTGGAATCGCCCCGAGGCTCCTGTCTCACCTGTGCCACA